>SNQJ01S0092058.1:0-28592 GCA_010110895.2 Picea sitchensis | reverse complement strand
CCATATACATTTTTCCTTAGACGAAAAAATATTGAATGAATGGCCTCGTGTACAAGCACTATATTATCAATAATTTTCCTAACATGCATAAACCCCCCTTGGTTGTGGGAAATAATCTTGGGCAGATTTTTTTAAAGATTAGCAACATTTTTTTTTGTTAAGATTTTATAAGATGAGTTACAGAGAGATATAAGCATGAATTGAGAGAAGGAGGAAGGATTGGTTTCTTTAGGAACTAAGGCTAAAAATGATGAATTGGTATCCCCCCCGATCTAAAATTTCTATCAAAATAGTGCAACATTCTTTATAAATTAGACTTAATAAGGTCCTAGAAGTGCCTATAGAAGGATATAGGAAACCCATCCGGTCCATGGGCCTTATCCAAATCCATATGGAAGCGAAAACCTCTATTTCTTCAATGGGACGAATGGGAATATGATTCTCTTCTTCTAAGATGAGGGTTGGAATCTGCTCAAGCATATCACCAATATTATGATCATCTGCCATAACATGCTGAGAAAAACGATCATTATAAAATATATGAGTTGCCTTAATATTCTGAAAATCAGTGATCCTAGTCCCATCCTCTAAATTGATAGCTACCATATTGTTTTAGAGAGGCGTGCCTGAGCTTGTTTATAAAAAAAAATTGTGTTCTAGTCTCTCGCTTGTAACCAAAGACTTCTAGACTTTATCTTCCAATATTCCTCTTATTTTCTTAGTTCCCGCTGACTTTGGGTTTGAAGTTGTAGCTCTTCTTGGATCATATTATATGATGGATCTTTGTCTTCCATTTGCATTTGGAGAGTTTTGAGCTTACTCTTGAGATCATTAATAGTTCATGAAGGGGCATTATAAGAGACCTTAGCCCAACTTTTGATAGCTTGTTTCACTATCACAAGCTTCTATTCCCAAATATAGACAAGGGTTCCAGGAATCCAAGTGCGCCATGCGTTAGCAACTAGTTGTTCAACTTTAGGATAACCAAGCTAGAGGGGATGAAAACGGAAGGGAAGGGGGCCATAGTCCGGAAGCTAGCGTATATGTAGGGAGATGGGTTTATGGTTAGAGGTTAATGAGGAAGAAATATAGGGTTTAAGAGAGGAGGCAGAGAGGAAATTGTTATGAATGAGAAATCAGTCCAGCGGAGCAACAATATGGCCAAGACCTAGGTGCTTATTGGTCCAAGTAAATTACCCTTTGAGAGGGGCAACATCAATTAGATTCTAGTCGAGTATAACATCTTCCATTCTATCACGGGATGGATCCCTACAGTAAAATCCCCCCATTTCTTTTGTATTATTCCTTATGGCATTGAAGTCTCCAGCAAGACTGTTATCCATAGGATCCCCATGATCATGTAATCTTTGAATAGAATTCCAACAAGCTGGCCTTTCTAAAGGGATGGACAACATGTAAGTGTTGATGACAACAAAAGGTTTTGCTTCGAGAATCAACGGAAATTTAGTAAAATTCCAATGTGAAACTTGAAAGGAAGAAACCATGCAAACCTCGTTCTTATTCCAAAAAATGCAAAGACCTCTTGAAGTGCCTCTGGAATCCTCTATAATGTAGTCCCACTACTTAAGAGATCCAACAAAGTTTTTCTTATCTCATCTGCTTTCATTTTTGTATCCTAGAGCAGGATAACAGACAACTTTTCTAAGTGGAATAAATCTCGGGCAACAAAATCTTTAGGAGCGTTGCCTAAGCCCCTTCAATTCCAAGTGACAATAATCATTATTTAGAAGGGTGATAGAAAGAACCCCCTTTGCTTGTTTCATTATTACCAAAGTTTTTTGGTTGCTTAAAATACCCTATCATTTTAGGAATAGTGTGTTGTGATCCTAGTTGGATATCTTTATTTGCATGTTATTCCCGTATAATTATTGTGGCCTTCCACCCTGACCTTCTAGGAAGATATTCCTCCAAAGCCTTGTCTTCTTGTTCCTCATTGATCGAGTAATTAGTATATGAGTCCCTTTCTTTAGTATCTGAGTCCCTTTCTTGTCTTCTTGTTCCTCATTGATTTTCCACTTAAAAGGAAGTTGTTCATAGTCTAATTGTTGCACATGTTGGTAGTTATCCAAGGTGATGAGCACCGCTTCACGGATATCTTTCTCTAGATCTACTTCAACACAGATTCTAGCACAAGAGAACATATTTTTCTTTGGCACTGCCCTATCTATATACCGACCCAGAGAATTACCTATACAACTTAGGGTGGCATCTCTCCAACAGTGAAGGGGAAGGTGAGGAAGTCAAACCCAAACAAGAACAACAAAAAGAACATCATTCTCAGGATTAAAATATAGGGTCCATTTGTTCAGATACATTCCTCTAGCACCCAGAAAATAAGGCATGTTGTGGAAGATCAAATCTTTGTCTTCTTTATGCTCAAAAGGAAAGGCATAAAACCCACGCCCACAGAAAAAGAAGGTTTAAGAAACCCTTGATGAGGGGAACCCACAAAAACACAGCACAAAAGAGCATCGAATGGTAGTAAAATAATAAACACAAAATTGCAGCATAAAGATACACGATTTAGCCTGGTAAGATCCACCAAAACACGGTGAAAGGAGGATGAGATCGTCGCCGAAAAAGGAGCCACGATTTTGCTGAAAATGACCCACGTTTTTGTTGAGATAAATGGCCCCAAATTGCAGTAGATTTGAGGGCATTTTCGCTGAGGGTTTAGCCACAAATCACAGCAGAAAACAGGGCTCGAATTCGCTGTTAAAAGAGGGCCACAAATTTACACAGGTAGAGGCCATGAAGTCGTTGAAAAGGGCCCACGATTTTCACGGTTGTAAATGGGATTCAAGTTTTTGTGTCATTTATTGTATCTTCATTGTTTTTCATGATCCTTCATTCTAATAATAATATTAATGAATATATTTTTGTTAAATATTGATAGTAATGATTATATTAAAATTGTTTTGTGAGAGATATATGGAAAAATCAAGAAAACAGAACATGGAAAAGGAGAAAACCTCTAATAGTGCAATTGTTTCATAGAATATTGTATTTGTTTTGGTATGATTTTTCAACAATTTTTAGAAAGGAATATCGAAGCACAAGTAAGAAAAGCGAAGTAGGTTGTAACCATCGGGCAGAAGAAGAAATAAAGGAGGATTGATCATAAAAGCAGAGTCTTGTTTCAAGAAAGAGGGATTGGATAATCCATAATTTCTCTTGTACATTGTTATCAGGGTGAGTTAAGGATTGAAAGGCTTTCTTGGAGCTTTTTCTTGTACCTCTTTCCGAGGAATGTTTTTGAAGGATTGAATACAAGGAGAAGATGCTTATGACCATATAGTGTTTATCGTCTTATGCATTAGATTTCTCTATGTGTATTAATGGATATATGTATTTTTTATAGTTGTCATTTCATTAGTGATAGAATTATTTCCTTGTTAATGAAATATGTTTTAGAATGGTTATAAACTATTTGATTGCGAGAATATATTTAATTCTTTTAAATATGTGAATTTATTCTTGTTTATATTTGAATTGAGTATGTCAATACAGTTTCTTACTATGAAATGTGAATTCTTTTTGTTTCTATAAGTAAAATTATACACTTGCAATCGATATATGTTATTGTTAGATTATGAGTAGTTAGAGGTTAGAATAGGATTGGATACACATAATAGATTAGAACTGCATTTGGGATTTAAAAAATAGTTTAAATGAGCAAGTCTCTCTTCTGAGAGCAATCCATGTAGTTAGCAGTTATCGGGCCCACATACCGGTGGATATTGTCATACGAAACAAGAGTAGGTCTAATTGGGATTTTCCACTGGGCAATCCTCTCTCTTGTTGTCATGGGACATTTTCCCGCGTCAACAGAGTATTACATTCAAGGTTTGGATTTTATAGATCAATTGTTTCTTTTTCTTCTATATTTGGGTATTTTTTTATTGAGGTCTAATTGTCACCTTGTGGTAATTAATGTAGCCCGATGGATTACATTCTCTGCATGTATTGGCTTTGCTTCAGGAGAAGAAGAAAGAAAATAAGAAGTGTAACACCATGTTATAGTGGTTGTTGTGTTTCATTAATACTTCACTTAAGGACCTTATTTGATTAACAATATGATGCATGGTTGAGAGGTGTTGTTTTGGACTCATTTTCTCCTTGGTGATTGTTGATGGTTATGCTCTTAATGATTCATTGAGTTATTTACTTTAATGATGCATTATGGCTAACATTGTGATAGAATATTATAATTTTCTTTGGAAAAATTGACCTTGTGTATGTTATGTTCTTAGGGCCCACACTAACTTCGGTTGGATAATGGGAGCAACCCGAATAGTTGTGGAAATTGTGCCCAGGGGATGCGATTTTGCTCAATGAGGATGGCATGCCTAATCTCAATGCTTAGTAAGTTTGGGAAGGAGAAAATTGACTAGAAGTTAGTAAGTTTGGGAAGGAGAAAATTGACTAGAAGTTACTTCCTAAATTGATCTACAGTAAAAAGCCTAAGTGGGATGGGTTGCAATTATCCTTTTACCCATTTTATGACACTTGTACTTATGATCCTTGGCCTAATTTCATCCCATGTGTATTCTGGTGGTGGGAATGGGAAGGCCAAGAGAAATTATATTCTAGTAACAAGAATGGGAGGCTGAGAGGCATTCCTAGGAGGGATTTATTTCCTTTTGAGAGATTAGAAAAAGAGTTTCCTACGTTGTGTGAGAGAGTGGTGTTTCAGGGGGATTATTGAGAATTTCTTGCTTGAGAAAGAGAATTATTTTGATTGTGAAATAGTGGGATCATTCTGATAACTTCTCTAGCTTAGTTTATGTGGGTAGATGAGGCTAGGAGTGTGTACTTAACTAACCGATAATATGAATGCTCATCGATCCTAGCAATTTATTTCTTTCAATTCCTTGGGATACCACTATTGAGAATGGTACCTAACCAACCGAGGGTATCCATCAAGAGCTAGAGTGGTTAGTGAATACCTTACAGAGGATCCCCACTATTGAGAATGGTACTTAACCAACTGAGTGTATGCATCAGGAGCTTGAGTGGGTGTTCCCGCACATCATAACCCATAAGGTTATCAGGGTGTTATAATTCTAGGAGTCTCTCCACCACACTATCATTGAACAATTGGATGTATAATCCTTGATTTGATCTATTGGGAAAAGTGAGTGATCTTATTGAGTACTTAGTGTTTATCCTACATCGTCATTAATCTTAATCCTTTTCTTAGGGAGCAACGTCTGGTTTTAGCTGATTGCATTTGTTATGTCGAAGATGCCCCTTGGATGTGATTTCCCCTTATTTGAATTCTTCTTATGGAGCACCAATTTAGGCCAGGAGCTATTGAATAGCAAGGCAATAGATCATTGGTGAATATTTTTTCCTCTTCAATGCTTATAGTTTATTTAATTGTTGGATTAATTTATGGCTTAAAAATGGTTGAGTTGTTTGATTGATTGGAAAAATAAAAGAATTATAGCAAGTAACACCCTCCAAGCTAGTTCATGTTGGGATAGAGTTGTTACAAAAAGAATAAATATTTACTAAAAGAGATATGGAGCTTGTATACCTCAATGATAAGGTTAGTTTATTTACTTAGAATATGCCATTAACCTTTCAAGTTCTAATCTATTGGGATGTGACCATTTTTAGTTGTGATTAAATCATCTAATAAAGTTGCCATGTTCCTTTTACAAATAAGATGTGCCAAAAGGATCAAAGGGAGATGAAGTCATTATTATTGTGGATGTGGATGGTTAGGAATATGGTGAAAATGATGTAGTTAAGGTATTTTTCATTTGCATAATAACTAAACCAAGAGCATCAAATATTTGGAAGCCTCTCTAGTTTTTTATGGTGTACATATATATGTGGGGACACTATGTGTTATACCTAGCAAGGCTCATGTTATTGACAATTTGAGGAACCTCACCCAGTCACCATGGACTGAATTCTTGATACATTTTCATTCCAAACAAGGGTTCTTCTGTTAGGGTTTACTTGTATCGCAACCAACAATGATGGTATTCTACTTATCCAATATCATTGCCTACAACAACACTACCTGAAATCCATTTTTTATCACATAATCATGGATATGCTTACCTTGTCCTAGAGCCAATAAATTTGCACATCCATGTAGAACAATAACCATGGTGATTGATCCATTCCAAGATAAGTACACAAACCAATTGTTTGATATCTCGAGAGAGGAAAAAGTTGTATGCACATTTGCAACAAGAATTTGAAAAAAGTTGTATCATTTGCTAGATTTCATCCAAACACATGCAAGCTATATCTCAAATCGATTTACCGCATTTGGTAAACCCATATCCACAATAAATTCCCTATATCTAAAATTTAGTCTCATGATATTATTTTTCCATTAAAACCGTACTTATTAATTTATTTACCATTTCTTCATTATTTGATAGCTACTATTCATTAATAGTGGCAACATGATGAAGTTATTGATTTCATAATGATATTGTTGATATTTCTCATACCACTCCTTTACAAAAATTGCTAGACTAGTCCTTTGGCTTCCAACTTATAAAATTGTATCTTGAATGCAATCCAAAATCTTATCTGTGAAGGACCTACTAAATAGTTTTAGTTACTTGTTGAAGATAGTGTGTAAAATATGATAGAGTGGTTGGTGAGATATGAGCATTTGAGGACTAAATACTTGCTACATTTCATTCCCAGCAAGAGTTACTTCTATCCCAACCAACAATGATTGCATTCCATTTCTAGAAGACCAATATATACAACAACAAATTTACATTCAAATCCAATTTTTATTGTATGACCATGGAACTGCTTACCTTGTTCTGGAGCTAATATATATGCACATGTAAGTAGAACACTAACTATAGTCATTGAATTGGGTTTTATTTCTAGGACTCGCATTTCATTGAAGAATGTGAAGGCTTCATGGTGATGACAAATCTGGGATTAAACATGAAGGATCACATTCCATAAGTGTAACATCCCCAGCCACCCAAGCTGGACCATGCCACACAATTATCAACTTCTATCACTCTGATACCAAAATGTAACATTCCCAACTCACTACTGGGAAATGCAACTCCAAAAGTATAATGCACAGATTCTTCTCTATAACATTATGCAAAAACACTTGACTAGGTAACATGCACAATCCCAAGATGAATTGTGCCATCCCATTGTCCCTCTTCTGACACAAGTTATAACAGTGGAAGTAACACAACACAACTACACGAACAAGTATGTTGAGCACACAACATTATTGTGCGTGTAATCCACCCTGAACATGTGATCACTACTACGTGCACAACCATTCTAGCGTGCTTCCCTACATGCACAAGCAAATTTAATCTCTTGTGTGCACAAAGTATTTCCTACATTCATGACCATTCTAACCTCTTCTTGGAGACTTGTGATCATTATTATAAGGTTAACTTAACAAGAATAACTAATAACAATTGTCATACTCAACATGTACTACTACAAATATTGAATATCAACACCACACTTACATGTGCAAGAAGCATTATACATAATAACAACAATTAGTTATATGAAACATCATACAAGAGCTAAACACATATCAAACATATATAATTAAGCACATGGCAAATGGGACAAGCACATAAAGGACACTTATCTTTTATGAAAATTCACCAACTGCGTGTAGAACTCAGACGTTCCTCCCATCCATAGACTTTGTTCTTCAAAACATTTCAGCAATGGGTCACCCCTAAGCTAGGGCTTAAAATCCACCAAGGCAAAGGATTCTTAATTCCATACTAAGGTCTAATAAACAACGAAATTTCTCGGTCCAAGGTTCCCATTGTTGCAACTAGTCTATAGTCTCTCATTCCCCACATGCATATCCCACCCCAGGAAGTGTGCCCCTTCTCTTCTCAACATTCCTTCAGTTGCCCCACTTCCCTTCCAAGGATTCAACAACAAGTTGGACACGAAGTCTCAGATCATTGTAACTAATGCCCAACACACCCGGGAACAATTCCCAACAAGTATCTCACCTAGAGAGAATGCTCACAGGCCTGAAAAACCCTCTTCTTCAACAACAAATATCTCACTTGTCTATCAGTATTGGGAGACATATCTCTCCCACCTGAACCGAGGATAAACTCCTTCTGCGGCTCTCCCTCTGAGCCAATTAAATCTCTTTAATATTAGGCTCACTTTGGGTCCACATGTAATAGCATATAGCTTCTTGAGTCTTTATTATTCCTTGTCAAATCACCATGACTATGAAAAAGACCACACCAGGATCTTTCACCCTAAATACACACCTGTGAGTGAATGTTAGCCTGATGCTAATTGACACGTGGAAAAAACACTTCAAGCACCTCGAGTTCATATTATCCCTTGTCATGATCAAAGAAGTACTATGTTTGGGCCCATTTACCACAAGTGCACCTTTGTGATAAATGTATCCTATCTCCCTTGGTCTACAACCCAATCTAGGAGAAGTTCTTCCCAATGTTGAAACATCAACACTCCCTCTTAGCTAGGGACACATTTTTTCCATAGTAGTACACAACTATTGTCCAGAGACACACAGTCTCCGACAATGGTACACAACCACCATAGTAGGAAAAGGTTTGTCACACATGGCACTCCCATGTGGAATTCTAGAGGCTACTCCCTCTAGGAACACTTAGGGTCAACTCCCCATAGTGTGTGACATCAAGGGTAAACTCCATTAGCATGTCCTCATGTGCTCTCCACATGGGATGTTGGGATATTAGCCCAATTGCACTTATCCCTTCTCGAATAAGTGTCCTCACAAATCAACTCAACTCAATTCACAGAGGATTACAATCTGGAGAAATTTTGTCACACATGGCACTCCCATGTGGATTTTTAAAGGCTACACCCTCTAGAAACACTAAGGTCAACTCCCATAGTGTGTGATGTCAAGGTTCAACTCCCTTAATATGTCCTCATGTGCTCTCTACATGGAACGTGTCCTCATGTGCTCTCCATAAGGAACATTGAGCTATAATCCCAAATGCACTTATCCCTTCTTGGATAAGTGTCATCACAAACCAACTCAACTCAGTCACAGAGGAGTATGATCTGGAGAATGTCTCAAGAATCTACAAACATTAATACTCCCTCTCAACGAGGGAGGCATTCTCTACCACGCCATGTCTATCACTAAAATACTTGAACTTCGTCCTGGTTTGGTAAGAACATCAACAACTTTCTCATCTGTAGGAAGGTACAACACCAATACTTCCTTCCTCTGCACCATGTCTCGGATGTAATGGTACTTGATCTGAATGTGGTTCGATTTTTCGTGAAACACTAGATTCTATGATATCTTCACACAAATTTGGTTACCATAATGAATAATGGTGGAATCCAAGACATGTTCGGATAAATCTGCAAGGATCTTGCAAAGCCACACTACTTCATGGACTAACATACTTAATGCAATTTACTCTACTTCTGATGTGCTCAAAGCCACATAATTTTGTTTCTTGCTACACCAGGAAACCATGGAAGATCCCAAAGTGAAGCAACACCCGAAGGTGCTCTTTATGTCCACTGCTCTCCCTTCCCAATCATAGTCAATATATTCCTTCCATATCATATAAATACTGGAAGTATATCTCAGACCATGTCCAATCATGCCTCACATGTATCTCAACACATGCTTTGCAACAATCTAGTTTGTCTATCTCGACTGACTCATAAACTGGCTAAGTGCACTCACTGCATAGAAAATATCTGGTCTGGTGTTAATCAGATACATCAATGATCCAATCAGTTGTTTGTATAGGGTTGGATCAATTTCGTCAGAATCAGAAGAAGAGACACTTAGTTTCTTCATATTCATCACCATTGGTGTAGCCATGGGCTTATAGTTCAACATCCCAAACTTCTTCAATATCTCAACTGTGTACTTCCCCTAACTCAGGAAGATCTCATTAGTTCTCTGCCACACCTCTAGTCCCAAGATGTAGTGCATCATATCAAGGTCCTTCATCTCAAACTCACAGGCCAAAACATACTTGCATTCAACAATAAGGCTCTTTGTACCAGTGAGGAATAAATCATCAACGTAGAGGACCAAAATCAGGGACTCACCATTAAAAGTCTTGTAGTACAGGTTGGGATCAGAAACACATGTTGAATCCCAAACTCATCAGGTGTCCATCAATCCTCTCATACCAAGATCGAGGTTCATGCTTGAGTCCATATAGGGCCTTCTTCATCTTGCACACATGAGACTCCTTCTCATGTATCACAAGACCATCTGGTTGTTCTATGTATACTTCTTCCTCAATCTCTCCATTGAGAAAGGTTTTATTCAAATCCATCTGATGTAGTCTCCAACCCATGGATGATGTAGGAGCAATAATCATTTGGATAGAAGTGTATCGAGCAACAGGAGAAAATGTCTCATCATAATCTATTCCCTCCACCTAAGAGAATCCTCTAGAAACAAATTTCATTTTTTGTTTCTCGATGCTCCCGTCAGCTATGTTTTTTTTATCTTATATATCCACTTGGAAGTCACTACAGACTTCCCCCAGGTCTCAGAACAATAGCCCACACATCATTCTTCATGATGGATTGATACTCCTCCATCATGGCATCTCTCCATACTGGCTAACTAGATGCCTCCTCATAACAAGAAGGCTCATAATCAATGATGTGGCTCATAGCTGTAGCATAACATGAATATCTCTGAGGCCTCTTGCTCTCTTAGAAGGTACCATGAGGAGCGGCATGTCCTTCTACCTCCTGCAGAGTCTGACGAGCCCATTCAAGTATCTTCCGACCTACCGCAATATATCTGGAAACATTAACTGGAGCTATAGGATCAATGGGACCAATTGGCTCAATTGTCTCCCTCTGAAAGGGAATGTCATCTTGGACCTTATTTGACATATAAAGGTTTCCTCATGAAACCAATGTCTAACACATAACAAGGTTCCCTCATGGACTCAATGTCTCACAAGACATATCGAGGTTTCCTTATGAAACCAATGTCTTGGTTCATTCATCTGACCATCTGAGGCACGTCAGGATGAAGTCTACACCATCTTGCTTGTCTGTGTGCTGAAGCCTGGCTGCTTCATTTGCACCATGTCTTGGATGAAATCCTGCAAGAAGCCTCTGAAGCCTCACTATTTCCATGACTTTTGTAATTGGCTACAATATATTCTACCTCTGCAATATTGAGTGTTATAGAAGTCTGCTTCCATGAATCCTGAATGATCTCAAGCTAAGGAAGCACCCCCTGGTGCGCTTTTTGTCAAATGCACTCTCTTCCTAGTCAGAACTGTATATCTCCATAGTGTTTCTTCATCTCCTGAGACATCTCCAACTGTACCATACTGGTACACTTTCTCTGCTACAACTTAGGCTTCTCAAATCACAAGTTGGATTAGGGTTCTTAATACAAATCATTATCTGGTTCTTTGCTTTGAGAGTAGTTCCTCCACTCTCTCTGCAGCTACTCCCTCTGGGGTTCTGCAACTACTCCCTTTGGTACTATGTAACTGCTAAGCACTAAGACTGAGAGTAGCTTCTCTACTCTGTCAGTAACTTCCCTCCTATGGGACTTCTCTCTGTGGAAATGGCTCCTCCACTCTCTCTCGGAACACACTGATGTGGCCATTCTCCTCGATAATGAAATGATTTATGACATTTGTCATCATTCCTTGGACATTGAATGTCCCACATACACAATTCTGAATTGACTTGTCTCACAGGTACTTCAAAAACCCTAAACTTTTTGTTCAGTTATATGTGTCTTGAATGGTCAATGTTAACCTTATTTTATTTATGTTTTTCATTCCATCGTTATCTGAATTTTATGCACTAACAATTCCCAGATTCAACTATAAGCCTTGTTGAACTCATGTATGTCCATACATCCGAAGACAACCTTGCCGAACTCACTGTCCATACGTAGGAAGACGGGTCCATTATTCATGTGACATGTTCACTGTCAAGGTTAATTAATATTATGTGCAGAATTTTGAGTTGGTTATCGCCAAACTCATGCACAGTAAAAGCATATAACTTGTGGAATCTTGAGTTGGTTATTGCCATACTCATGCACACTAAAATTTCCATAGATACATTTCACTTGGTTTCCTTCCACACTCCATTGCTTATCACATGCATACATTACATATTCATATTCCTCATAGAGACTCATAGGGCCAACCTTTACACTATGTCGAAATCATTTCAGGTCGGATCTGACACTGAATTGATCACTTTACAAGCATATGTGAAAGCATTGGAACCTTTGCAGCCAAGCAGATGCAACGTGTGAACGTGATTTATATCTTTTAATTTGAAATTTACATATACATATATCTGGATAAGTTGATCATGGCATAGGTGAAGTAGTAAAATTGACTTCTTTGTTGTTGCAACAGATCCAACGTCAAGACTCCATATCAGTAGTGTCTTAAAAAAAATATGTCACATATTTGTTTCTGCAAGTTGATTTTTTTTTATATTTACTTGGGCCCTCCCGTGAGGGAGTCAGCCCAGTCCTGCTCTGATACCGTGGTGTTTTTCTTCATATGAGATATGATCGATATATTATTATGATGATGAGTGTTCCATATATAGGGAACATATGGTGACCATCCATGAAAGGAAGCGTCCCTTGAATAATCAATAACTATTTATTATTATCATTTACTTATTATATATGATATGCATGATATTTAATAATCAATAGTATATTATTAATTATTATTCTAAGAGAATGTCTTCCAGGTGTTGTCCAAACATCAACAATAATCCCTCTAGAATGAATCCCCCAAATACACTAAGTCCAAAAATATGGCCAAAGTACTTGTAAAGCCCGGACACTTGTCACCTTGAGAATTAGCTTTATCCACATGGTGATTCGATCTCATCCCTCGGGAACTTAGAATAAATAATTATCCATACATTACACTTTTGAAATATTTAATAAAATATTCCTTGGACTTAAGCCCCTTGACATCTACTTTTCCCTTTTCCCCGTTGGGTTAGCCCCATCTCTTTTTCATCTTATCTGTCACAGCGTTATGCATTGATGTGATAGTATTAATAACTTGAGTGTGATTACATTTTGGGGATAGGTGCGTATTATTGCATCCTAGATCACCGACCAAATAATCCGCATAGGCTCTTAGGTATAAAATACATACATATATATATATATATATATATATATATATATAGGTCCAATATTGCATTCAAGGTAGTCCTTGCACACTTACTTGAGTGAACGCAAAACTATAGAATATGTGCACTCTTCCCTTGATGTGCAATCCACGCATACTTACTTGGGTGTGCTCAACACTATGGAATGTGCACACCCTTTATTTGGTAAACAATTCTCGTGCTACTCATGTGAGCAAAAAAACTAAAAATTGGTGTCAACAGTTCACCAACGTATATCTGCACAAAAACTAAAAATTGGTGTCAACAGTTCACCAACGTATATCTACAATTGCAAATGGGGTTTGGATTAGGGACATTACATTCCCCTCCCTTTATTTATGCATTGTCCTCGGTGCATTATATGCACATGTACATACAAAATTTCAAAACTCTTCAAAAAGATGCAGATACTCTACCTGCATACATACATATATATCGGTCCAATGCGCATTTCAAGGTAGTCCTTGCACACTTACTTGAGTGAGCGCAAAACTGTAGAATATGTTCACTCTTCCCTTGATGTGCAATCCATGCGTACTTACTCAGCTATGCTCAACACTATGGAATGTGCACACCCTTTATTTGGTAAACAATTCTCGTGCACTACTCAGGTGCACACAAAAACTAAAACTTGGTGTCAACGAGTCACTAGCCTATATCTACAATTACAAATGGGGTTCAGATTAGGGACATTACATTCCCCTCCCCTTTATTTATGCATTGTCCTCACTGCATTATATACACATGTACATACAAAATATCAAAACTCTTCAAAAATATGCAGATACTCTGCCCGCATAGCATCCTCGCGCTCCCAAATTGCATCCTTGGGACTATACCAGGTCTATTGGACCTATACTAGCTCCATGACTCGATTCTGGAGCTATTTGATTTTTCGATCCAATATGAAAACCGGTAGCACTCAAAAATCACCTCCTTGCTCCACTTGAATCACATTCCAATCAATGACATGATTAGCATCAGGTACACACTTTTTGGGAAAAGATACATGGAAAAAATTATGAATACACAAAGATGCAAGAATATATGTGACAGGACCAATCCTCTCTAGGATTTCAAATGGCCCATGACAACATGCTGCCATATTAGAACAATTTTCCAACTTCGAGGAACTACATATTACTTTTACTTTCAAGATCACATGGTCACCCACTTTAAACTCTTTGTGGGTTTTGTCTTTATCTGTGAAGTTTTTCTGCCTATCTTGGGTAGCCTTTAAATTATGCCTTATATTTACCATCTACTCCTCCATCTCCCAAAGAAGATATGGCCCAACCACTGCACGGTCTGTTGGATTGTCCCAACTCACTGATGTGTTGCACTTTCTACAATAAAGTGCCTCAAATGGGCTCATCCTTAAATATTCTTGAGACCCATTGTTGTAAGAAAACTCTAACAAGTGAAGGTAGTCTTCCCATTTTGATGGTTTATCCATCACATACATCTTGAGCATATCCTTAATCACCCGATTTACCCTCTCTATTTGTCCATCTGTCTCAGGGTGATATGTTGCGCTAAAGTTTAGATTTGTCTCAAATCCTTTGAATATCCCTTTCCAAAAGTTCAATGTGAACTTGGAATCTTTGTGAGACATAATTATCTTAGGTACACCATGCATCCTAGCAATTTCTCTCATGTATATATCAACAATGTTGGGTGCCTTGTGAGTTGACTTCACTGGAATAAAATGCACAACTTTAGTAATCTTTTCCACCACTACCATAATAGAATCATGTTGCTTAGCAGTACTAGGCGGCTTAGTAATGAAATCCATGGTTACAACTTCCCACTTCCAATCGGGAATGGGAAAAATTTCTAGCAAACCAATTGGATGTTTTTGCTCAGCCTTGACCTTTTGACATTCAAGGCATCTAACAATAAAATCAGCAACCTCCTTTTTCATGCATGGCCAATCATATTGAATTTTGATCGTTGATATTGTCTTCTGGTAGCCTAGATGTCCTGCATAAGAAACTTTATGCATCTATGACACTAACATATTTTTCAACTCCTTAACATTTGGCACATAAACTATGCACCTATACATGTGGATTCCATCCTCTTTTAGCTCATAACCTTCAATTTGTTGTGACATACCTTGTTGTAAATTCATCTTTATGTCCACATAGCGTTGATATGATTTGGAAATCTTTAAAATTATTTCACTCAAATATGACTTGTACATGCTAATGATTGTAGCATGCATCTCGTGCACCCTCCTACTGAGTGCATCAACCACCTTGTTCTATTTTCCTATGATATGGTTTATGTCAAAGTCATACTCACTGAGGAATTCTAACGACTTGCTTTGTCTAGAATTTAAACTTGGTTGTCCAAACAGATACTTCAAACCACTATGATCTGCTCTCAACTCAAATCTTTTACCCATGAAATAGTGGCGCGACATCTTCAAGCCATGCACTATGGCTTCCAATTCTAAGTCATGAGTAGCATAGAGCCTTTCATGCTCTTTTAGATTTTTGGATTCATAACATATCACATGTCCATTCTGACTAAGGACTCCACCAAGTCATTCCTTTCATGCATCTATGCACACCACGAAGTCTTCATTAGGATCAACAATCCTTAGTATTTGCGCACTAGTCAATAAACTCTTCAAGTGCTGAAAACTTCTTTCACAATCAGAAGTCCACTCAAATCGCACACCTTTATTTTTCAAGGATGTGATTGGGTGTACAATTTTTGAGAAGCCTTCAATAAACCTTCTATAATAACCTGCAAGTCCCATGAAGTACCTCACCTCTACGACATTTATGGGTGTTGGCCATTCCTCAATGGCCTTTATATTTTCTGAATCCATAGCTATTCCTTCCTTGGAAATGATATGAAACAAATAATGAATTTGTTGCTGGTAAAATGAGCACTTGCTCAACTTTGCATACAGTCAATGCTCCCTTAATACTTGCAGCACTATCCTCAAATGTTCCTCATGTTATTCTTCAAACCTTGAGTAAATAAGTATGTCATTCAGAAATATAATGACAAACTTATCTAAGTAATTTATGATAACTCCATTCATCAAACAAATTAAGATAGTTGGTGCATTTGACAACCCAAATGTCACCACAGTGAACTCATAATGGCCATACCTCATTCTGAAGGTGGTCTTGTTGATGTCTTCCTCTTTAATTATTACCTGATAATATCCAGATATAAAGTCAATCTTTGAAAATATCTACGCGCACCTCAGCTGATCAAAGAGGTCATCTATCTTAGGAAAAATATACTTGTTCTTTACTGTTACTTTGTTCAACTTCTTGAATTCGATGCAAAGTCTTAGTGTACCATCCTTCTTCTTTACGAACAATATTGGGGCACCCCAAGGTGACACACTTGGGCATCTATACCCCTTCTTCATAAGCTCTTCAAGATGCATCTATAATTCCTTCAACTCTGGTGTACTCATCCTATAAGGAGTCTTGGATGCAGAAGTTGCCCCAAGCATCAGATTTATAGAGAAGTTGATATCTCTTTTCAGTGGAAACCCTGGTATCTCCTTAAAGACATCCTCAAATTATTTTATTACTGTGCATTCTTCAATATTTGACACTTTATCCTTAGGTGCCTCCTCCATGCACGTTGCAAATACTTGACATCCTTTCCTGTAGCTTTTCTTCAATTGCAAGGTTGAAACTTCTCTGATAGTTACAACCCTTATCATGCCTTGAACTTCTCTTAAGTTTCCTTCCTCATCCAAGCAAGTAAACGCCTTATTGTAATAGTCTAGAACAACATGATTTTGGTCCAACCAATACATACCAATGAGGCAATCATACAAGGCCAAAGGTATGATATTCAAATAAAAAAAAATTTGCAGTCCATTCATTTTCATTGGACATGCCTTAACTATCTCATTAATTTTCCTTTTTTCCCATGTAGCTAATTGCACCAAGCAATATTTTCCAATCTTGTTTCTCGGCAATTGGAATATCTCCACCATCTTTCCACCATCTTAGGATCTAGATAACTATGACTAGCTCATGGATCAATTAAAATAGCAATAGGTTTGTCATTAATCTTACCTTTCACTTCCATCATGTGCGATTGAAAATCAACTTGCTTTTTATCCAGGGCTACATATATCCTTGGTACATTTCTTCCCATGTATTCAACTGTTGCAACTTGTTGTACATTGTGTAAATTCCTCTCTTTTTCCCCACTGTCTCAGTCATTCTGGGGTCCTTGGGAGTTGGTTTTCGTTGCACAATATTTCTGAAAAAATAGTGGCTTGGTCCCCTTCTTCCTATGTTCCACCTTTCTTTTCATTTTGTCTTCCCAAGCCTTTTGGAAAGTCGGTCTTCCCTTTTGCTGATCATAAAGATATTTAACATGCCTTATGGTTTCCTCCAATGTCTTAGGGTCGTCATATTGTATAATGTTACTAATAAAAGAGGGCATCCCACTCAGGTACCTATGAATTTTAACTTGTTCATCCTTGATGAATGCGACATATTTTAGCGGTTCCAAGAATCTTCTTCCATAATCATCTATTGTCATACTCCCAAGCTTGAGTTCAAAGAACTCCTTCATTTTCTTGTCATAGTATCTCTTAGTTAAGTATTTCTTTTGAAAATACCTTTTAAACTCCCTCCAAGTAACCTTCTTCTCATCAATGTGTTTCACTTGCATGAACTGATCCCACCACATTGATTTTTTTCCTTTAGCTGATAGATGGAAATTCTCCCTTTTGCATGCGTAGAGTAATTATGCAACTGGAATTACTTCCTCATACCCATCAGCTAGGTCTCTAAATTTTCATCCTTCTTGTGCTCATCGTCAAAGGTAGGAGGATTGATCTTATTCATTTCTCCTTGTAGCTCATCCACTCCAGTCCTTTTCTTATGCTTTCTTACAAGAGATGGACTTGAGCTATTGCACGCTTTCCTAAATGAATGTTTTGGTGAGTGGTGATGTTTTTTATCATCACTTATTGTTTCTCTTCTTTCACCATGAGACCTATGACTCCTTGAATTGATTGACTCTGCCTTCTTATCCATTTTATTTTCTATTTTATCCAAGCTTTGCATCAACTTGATATTGAATCCATCTTGTTTCTCCTTGGATTTCATAAGCCTTTCATTATCATCTTTATAGTTTTGGACTTTTTTTTGCAGTCCCTTTATGGTTTCTACCAAGTTTATGTTCTACTCCTTGGATTATGTACCATCAACATCCAAACCGACATACAAATCCCCAAATTCATCATCATGGTTGTAAGTTTTCTACGCATCTTCCATGCTTTTTTACTTTCTGCACTGATTTTGTCTTGCTCTAATCGTTGTTAATTCTACAAAATGTGCAGGCAATAAGAGTTGTTAGACAAATTTATGCGACAACTTCATGAAAACTCTGCACATTTTTGTCAGAATCTTTTCTTCTGATTTCTTGGATGATTTTAACATCCCAAATTCTAGTGCGCACACATGTGCATCAATATTTTGTGTGCATCACAGCTTTTCACCGTGCACTGGTATTTTTCCATGCACAATAAACTCCACATTGTGCGGGACCAATACTTAGCACGCACAATAATTTAATGTTTATCTCTGGCCCATACCATTCCAATGTTGAACCAATAGGTATGCAACTTTTTGTTGATCTCTAGCCCATAAAAGTCTAGTGTTGAATCAATCGCTCTATATCTTCTTGTTGATCTCTAGCCCATACAATTTCAGTGTTGAACCAATAGCTTTGATACCAAAATGTGACGTCCCCAAGTACCCAGGCTGGTCCACACCACACAAATCTCAACTTATTTTTCTCTGATACCAAAATGTAACATTCCCAGCTCTCACTATTGGGCAATGCCACTCCAAAAGTCTAGTGCGCAGATTGTTCTCTATAATATTATTCTACATAGAAACACTTGAGGTAATGTGCATGATCCCAAGCTAGATCGTTCCACCCCACTGTTCCTCTTCTTACACAAGTTATAATAGTGGAAGTAACACAATACAACTGTGCACCCAATCATGTTGAGCACACAACATTACTGTGTATGTATTCCACCCTAAACATGTGATCACTACTATGAGCGCAACCATTCTATCATGCTTTCCTGTGCGCACAAGTGAATCCAGTGTCTTGTGTGCATGAAGTATTTCCTGTGTGCATGACCATTCTAACCTCTCATTAGAGACTCATGATCATTATTATAAGGTTAACTTAACAAGAATAACTAATAACGACTATCATACTCATCATGTACTACTGTAAATATTGAATATCAACACCACACTTACATGTGCAAGTAGCATTATACAGAATAAAAACAATTACTTATATGAAGCATCATATAAGAATTAAACCCATATCAAACATAGATAATTAATCACACAGTAAATGGGACAAGCACATAAATGACACTTATCTTTTATGAAAAGTCACCAAATGCATCCATAACTCAGACGTTCCTCCTAGCCATAGACTCTATTGCTCATAAAATTTCAGAAATAGGTCACCCCCGAGTTGGGGCTTAAACTCCACCAGGGAAAATGATTCCTAATACTTGGCTAAGGTCTTATAAACAACAGAATTGTTGAGTCCAAGGTGCCCATTGTTGCAACTAGTCTACAATCTCTCATTCCCCACCTGCATGTCCCACCCCAGGAAGTGTGCCCCTTCTTTGCTCAACAATCCTTCAGTTTCCCTGCTTCCCTTCTAGGGATTTAGCAACATGTCAAACATGAAGTCTCAAAGCACTACAACTGATGCCCAGCACACCCGGAAACAATTCCCAGCAAATCTCTCACCTGGAGAGAATTCTCACGGTCCTAACAACCCGCTTCTTCGAAATCAAATCTTTCACCTGTAGAGAATGCTCGCAGGCCTGACAACCCTCTTCTTCAACAACATACATGTCTTCTCAAGAACAGGGTTGAGCAATGACAATAAGTTACAACAAAATATGGATTCCTTCGCAGAGGAGAATTCATTTGAATGATCAAGGAATGAGTGATAATCCCTCAGTAATGAATCCCCCAAATACACTAAGGCCAGTAATATCTACTTCATGCCTTAAACTGGACACTTGTCACCTTCAGAATTAGATTTAGCCACATGGTGACTCGTTCCCATCCCTCGGGAACTTTCGATAAATAATTATCCATAAATTACACTTTTCATAAATATTAATAAAATATTCCCTTGGACTTAATCCCCCTTTCTTAGCCCCTACTTTTCCCTTTTTCGATGTAGTTTATCCCCCCGTCTCTTTTCGTTTGATCTGTCTATGTGCAACGATGTGATATTATTAATAACTTGAGTGTGATTACATTTTACAAGGATAGGCACACTGGCCTATTTGCATCCTGACTCACTAGCCAAATAACCACACATGCTCTTTGACCTCAACTACACACACACACACACACACACACACACATATTGGTCCAATGCGCATTTCAAGATAATTCTTGTGCACTTACTTGAGTGTGCGCAAAACTGTGGAATATGCACACTCTTCCCTTGAAGTGCAATTCATGTGCATTTACTCATGTGCGCACAACACTATGGAATGTGTGCACCCTTTCTTTGGTAAACAATTCTCGCGCACTACTCAGGTGCACGCAAAAACCAAAACTCAGTGCCAATGGCTCACCAACCTATATGTACATTTACATTTACAATTGGTACCAACAACTCACCAGCCTATATGTATGATTACAAATGGGGTTTGGATTAGGGACATTACAATAATTCAACATCTCATTTAGTCATTATTTTGAATAATTTGTGGGCAATGCTAAATTCCCCACATTTGGCATACATGTTTACAAATGCATTTCCATGGCAACATCAAATTCAGATGAACTTCTTTTTACATAACCATGGATCTGCTAATTGCCTTGTTCTAGAGACAACTCTATAATTGAATGCACTTCTTATTGCATTTCTTGTTCCAGAGTGAGTAAATCTACACATGCAAGCTGAAAACTAACCATAGTTCTTGAATTTTGTTTTATGCCTAGAATAGCTTGCATTTTCTTAAATATGTCAAGGCTTCATGGGGATGGTAAATATAGGATTAACTAGCAATGATTGCATTCCATCAATTTGTTTTCCTTATTATAGAGCTAATAAAACTGCAAATCCATGCATAACACTAACCATGGTGATTGAGGTCGGTTTTATGCCCAAGACTTTCATTTCACTTAACAATGTCAAGGCTTCATGGGGACCCAATGATTGCATTACAATGGAATAATGCCAAGGTTTCATGGGGTTGAGGATCTTGGAATAATCAATAATGGTTGCAATACATAATGAGATGAATCCATGAAGATGGGTAACACTTTTAGTGAAATGTGGCTATAAAAATTTGACATTTTACATATTTTTTTAATTGAATCCCTCAAAACTCATATAAGCCCTATGAATTTTGATATGCAATAAAAAACAATTTGTAAGGAATTGTGTTGTCTTTATAATGATATCTTTTTCAAAAAACATTAATGTCAATTAAATTTCAAATTTGCATTTAACTAAAAGCTTGTCCTTGCAAATTTTAGGAAAAATTAACAAGTGTCTTTTGTTTCCATCAACTAATTCAATTTTCAATGTATAATTTTCAAACATGTGTGTGTGTGTGTGTGTGATGCCCCATATTATTATTAAATATATATTAAATAATAACAATAAATAAGTATAATAATTACCCTAAAAGGGTCATAATAAGTACTTATTGTGGATATTTGGGTCATAAAAGAAAATCGTAAAATAAGTAACGACAATTTATAGAGAAGCCCTAAAATATAATAAAGAATTAAATAATGGATCCTAGGGATCACGTTTTTTTACCATGGATGGATTATATATAAGGATGGAGAAGAAGGAGAAAATGATATCTCATTTTGCTTCGGTAATTTAAGGACAAGGATAAGAAGAGATGGCATAGTAGTGGATTGAGGGTTTGGGGGCTCTCATGATGACTGAGGGTTTGGTTGGGTGGAGAGTGTCCCCCACACTCTGTTGTGGCATTCGGGATCAAGGATCGCATGGACATAGGTAAGTGGATTTCTTTAGCTTTCAAATACTTTATCATAAATCTTTGTAATCTTGTAATCTTTGACCCTTATCACATAATGGTTGCAATTTGTCATGTTTATCTCTGTATTTAGGTGTATTCATGGTTAGGATTCTGACACATGGTATTAGATCATGGGTTATAACCTTACAGCCTATGGGGCTTCTCAATTGAAATTTGATCAAAAACCCAAATGTTTAGATCTTAGTTCTTTGTTGGTAGATGTAGGATCTATTTGACAATTTCTAGGATTTTGGTAGATCTGGCAATTCTCAAATCAACATTCCTATTGATTCAGCTAAATATATCACTCTGATTTCCTAATAAAATTAGGGTTGTTTCTTGGCTCAATAGCCATCATTCTTGACTTGTAGTACAAAGCACACTATTCATCTCTATCTCTTGTTAGATCTATTGTCTATTGCAGTAAAATTGGTTATATACTACAATTCTGTAGTAAGCCTATATTTTCAAAATCTTATTCTAAATATCAATGGAAAACATGTGCAGAATATGTTTAACAGACCACTAGTAGCACCATTTGAAAAGTTTATTTTTTCTCATATAAATTTTGGAATGGAGAACCACATATAAAGTTGTGTTTTTTCGTGGCTGATTTTGCATCTCTTTTCATTTGTATATGATATGTTGATACAAAATATTCACTAAATCGATTCAAAAGCATATATTCTTAGTTGTGGAAAAAGCTCAATAAAATCGATGGCATGTATATCTTTATCGAGGCTAAATTCCCAGAAACCGAATACATCACAACACGCAACCTCTTGAAATGAAGAATAAGATAAGGAAAGAGATCGCTAAGTGTGTCAAGTATTAATCATTTCACTTCCTCTGTGAAAACGATAAATCGGTGGCTTGACCTTTCAAGAATCGAGACACCATCGGTGGATTTGTTAGCGGTGGCTACCTTAACCTTTGAAATCCATGAGACACCATCGATGGATTTGTTAGCGGTGGTCGCCTTAACCTTTGAAAGCCACGAGACACCATCATTGCCTTGATTAATCTTTTTATAAGATTGAAAAGGCATTTTTGTTTGTATATATACCTGAAACGGATTGTAATTAATTAATGTGTGGAGTTTATTTAGTGCACAGATTTTATTTACTACGCAGAGTGTACGTGAAGTTTGTTTTGTTGGTTTGCGTTGAGTGATTGCATGAGCTGAAATTGGAACTCTATTCTGCTCTTCGTTTTTCACATTTGGTATTAGAGCTGCCAGTATTTCCTGTAGAGCATCCTGTTAGTTGCTCATTTCAGCGCAGATAATTTATGTTGGTGCCCAATTCCTGCATGAAGGTTTATCTGATTTCTTTCAAACTTTTATTAATGGCTACGTCTGGTAACAATTCTTCTCAGATTCAGGTTCCTGTCCTGAGCGAGAAGTCAATCTGATTCCTGGTATATTCGGATGAGGACGATTTTTCATTCTCAGGATTTGTGGTCTTATGTTATTGATGGTTATGCCAAGCCAGCTAATGTTGCAGCCGAATTGGCTCTGTCTAATGTTGACTGTGTTTTGCTGAAGGAAAACATGAAGAAGGATAACAAATCTCTTGGATTAATCCAACAAGGGTTAAATGAATCCATTTTTATGAATATTGCTAGCACTGCATCTTCGAAGATGGCTTGGGACATTCTTGAAACCTGTTATCAAGGTGTGTCCAAGGTGAAGACAGTCAAGCTGCAGAACTTGAGAAGGAACTTCAAAAATATGAAGATGAAGGATAATGAAAGTGTTGATACTTTCATGACTCAAGTAATGAGTGTTGTGAACCAGCTCAGGCAGTATGGAGATGATGTTGAGAATAAAAGAGTTATTGAGAAAGTACTGAGAAGTTTGCCCAAGAAGTTTGAACCTGTTGTTGTACCCATAGAAGAATTTAAAGATTTAAGTTTAATGCAAATTGATGAATTAATTGGTTCTCTTGTTGCTCATGAATCTAGGATATCTAGATATGAAGAAAGATCAATGGAGCATGCTTTCAAATCCCAACTACATGTTACCAAAGGCAGAGGGAGGTTTTATAATCGTGGAAGAGGAGGTCAATTTTTTGGTCGAAGGGACAACAGAAATGAATCAGAGTCTGAGTAGAAGTCCCAGCAGAATCCTCCTAATTTAAGAGGGAGCAGTAGCAAACCCTCGCAGCAAGAAAATCAGAGGTATGATAAAACTAAAGTACAATGTTATTATTGTAAGAAGTTTGGGCATTTTGCTAATAAATGTTGGAAGAAACAGGAAGATGATGGAAAGCACTCTGCACATATCACAAATGAGTCCGAGGATCATCAAAATCCTGTGTTTCTGACCTGTAATGTCACTCAGGAAAGTGCAAATGATATTTGGTTTTTGGATTGTGATTTCAGCAATCACATGACTGGTAATAAGGATTTATTTTCTTCTATTGATACTAGTATTCAATCTGAAGTAAAACTGGGAAATGACTGTAAGGTTACAGTTAATGGTAAAGGTGTAGTTCCAGTCTACACTAAGAATAATCAAAGGAGAAATATTGATGATGTTTATTTCGTGCATGGTTTAAAATGCAATATTATTAGTATAGGACAGCTGATGGAGAAAAAGTACAGAGTATTCTTCAAGAACAAGGTATGTACAATCTATGATAAATTACCCAGCAAATAGTTGATTGCAATAGCTGAGATGACCAAGAATAGAATGTTTCCACTTGTTATTAGAAGTGATTTAAATGGTTCTTTGAATGCTTATAAAGCTGGAAGTTTAGATGAATCTTGGCTATGGCCTTTGGGATATGGTCATTTACATTTTGGTGGCTTAGATCTGTTACAGAAGAAGCAAATGGTAAAGGGTTTTCCCTGTATCCAGCAACCTGCAAGCTCTTGTGAGAGTTGTATACTTGGGAAGCATCACAGAGAGAAATTTGTTTCAGGTGTTTCCTACAGAGCAAAATCTCCATTGGAAATTTTCCACATGGATTTATGTGGACCTATGCAAACACCTTCTTTAACTGGTTGTGTTTATTTTATGTCTTTCATTGATGATTTCAGTAGGAAGACTTGGTTGTATTTGTTGAAATAGAAATCTGAAGCTTTTGAAGTTTTTAAGAGGTTTAAGTCTATGGTCTATGGTTTAAAATGAGAGTGGTTGAACCATTAAGATCTTAAGGCCTGATAGAGGAGGTGAGTATAAGCTGAATGAATTCATTGAATTTTGTGATCTTCATGGAATTAAAAGGCAGTTTACTACTTGATATACTCCACAACAGAATGGAGTGGCTGAAAGGAGGAATCAGACCATCATGGGCATGGATTGAAGCATGTTGAAAGAAAAGCATATTTCAAATGAATATTGGGGAGATGCGGTTCTTTGCTCTGTTTTTATCTTGAATAGAAGTCTGACCAAGACCGTGAGGGGTCATGTACCTCAGGAAGCCTGGGATGATAAGCCTTGCAATGTTTCTCATTTCAGAATTTTTGGATGTATTGCATTTGTGCATGTACCTGCAGAAATGAGGAGGAAGTTGGATGACAGAAGCGAGAGATGTATCTTTTTTGGATACAGTGAAGAGTCTAGGGCATATAAACTCTACAATCCCATCACCCAGAAATATGTAATCAACAGAGATGTTCAATTTAAAGAAGATGAAGCCTGGGATGGGAGTATTGAATAATCAATTTCAGAGGGAGCTTTGTTACCCCGTGAAGATGATGATGGAGCTGAGCAAGCTGAAGGAGATGGACAGTTGGTTCCACATGCACATGAAGTTCTACAATGGAAGCACTAGATTTCAGCCCATCTCAATTTAGAACGCCCAGAACTCATGAGCGTGGTGAGCCATCTGGACATGGTGGACATCAATCAAATTCATAGGTAAGTAGTGAATCAAATCCCACTTTAGCTTCATTAAGAAACAGATTTAAAGGAAAAAAGACTATAAGCTTAAGAGAATTGTAAGATCAGAATGAAGAAGTAGACCAGATTTCAAATTTTTCATTAATGGCATGTGATCCTATAAGTTTTGATGAAGCTGCTAAAGAGGATGTCTGGATAAAAGCAAATGATGAGGGGATTGATTCCATTGAAAGAAATAACACTTGGGATCTTGTAGATTTACCTGAAGGTAAGAACAGTATTGGTGTTAAGTGGGTTTATAATATTAAGTTGAATGCAAATGGTGAAGTTGAAAAGTACAAGGAAAGACTTGTAGCTCAGGGGTTTAGTCAGCAGCTTGGTATTGATTACAATGAAACATTTTCTCCTGTAGCAAGAATTGACACTGTGAGGATGGTCTTAGCTATTGCAATTCAGAATAAATGGATCATGCATCAGATGGACGTCAAGTCTGGATTCTTAAATGGATATTTGGAAGAAGAGGTTTATGTAAGACAACCTCCAGGTTATGAGATTGATAAGCACAGAGATAAAGTTTACAAGTTAAAGAAAGATTTATATGGATTGAATACCTGATCAGTGTTGGATTCAACAGAAGTCCAAGTGAACCAACTCTGTATACAAAGGTAAACTAGAAAGGTAAAATTTTGATTGTTTGTTTGTATGTTGATGAACTGATTTTTACTGGAGATCTATTTGTAGATGATTTTAAAAATGCCATGAAAACAGAGTTTGAGATGACTGATTTAGGATTGATGAAGTATTTTCTTGGAATTGAAGTGGATCAATCCGATGATGGAATTTTCATTTGTCAAACTAACTATGCAAATGAAGTATTGAAAAGGTTTAGAATGTTGAATTGTAAACCAACTGCAACACCTATGGCAATTGGTATCAAACTTAGAAAGTATGATGAGGGATCATATGTTGATCCAACTCTGTATGAGAGGCTGGTTGGAAGCCTTATGTACTTAACAACAACCAGACCTGATATCATGTTTGCTATAAGTTTGATTTCGAGATTCATGGAGACTCTGAAGAGTACTCATTAGCAAGTAGGAAAGAGGATCCTGAGATATGTTGCTGGAACAACTGAATTTGGTATCCGATACACATCAAGTTTAAACTTTGAGCTGATCAGATATACTGATAGTGATTTTGTAGGTTCCACTGATGATAGGAAAAGCACATCTGGGTATGTGTTCAGTTTTGGACCTGGAGCAGTGGCATGGGCATCAAAGAAAAAGCCCATTGTGACTCTATATTCCACTGAGGCAGAGTATGTTGCAACAACTGCAGATGCATGTCAAGCTGTATGGATGAGAAGGGTCTTGAATGAATTGTTGCATGACCAGAATGACGCAACCCAAATTGTCTGTGACAATAAATCTGCCATTGCATTGTCAAAGAATCATGTCTTTCACAAACAGAGTAAGCACATTGATACAAGGTATCATTTCATTCGAGAGCTGGTCACTAGTTTTTCAACCACTCAATGATAGTTTTGGAATCCCCTAGAACCTGAAGGACTTCTAAATGAAGTCTGGAGGCCAAGTATAGTGTGACCCAGGCACCCAAAATTTTTGCCCTGGTATTGGTGCATGGGCCACAGTTTAAGGTCCATTTGTAATAAGTGTTTTGTGTGGTTTTAATCACCCCTCCAGCTCCGCTCTAAGAGACATCAGAGAGTGCAGCTCCATCGAACCATCCAATGTTGGTGTCTTCAAAAATAGGAACCTTTAATGTGTGTTGTGGGGTTGGCTTGTTGGTATGAGCTGCATTCCAAGTATTGTATATACCAAGAGCTTTGAAAGCTGTAGCACTTATAGAGGGGGTCCCACATTCGAAAATCAAAATATTCCTTTCCAACCAAATAACCCAGTAGATGAGAGAAGGTAGTTGCATGTGATTATATGGTTTCGCGGGAATTTCATAATGTTCATATCTCATACTCATTATTGCAATGTGGGAGTTTATTTTCTAGAACATTCTTTAAATCCCATCAATGCAACCAACCATAAAACACCTTGGTATGACATGCCAACCATCCATTTCTAGAGTGATTTCAAGGGTTCTTCATTAATGATAGATTTGTGGTCTATATCCAAACATAACTAATGAACAATTTTAATGTGCAAACTCACTAATTTAAAGGATTGTGGTAAATTTTCTTCACTATTTGGAATGATCTCACTATGTTCTTGAGCTTTGATCATTAAACAAATGATAGTAATGGTGGATGAACATTCTGCATAGATATACGTTATCTTATCTTCAATCATTGTGAATATATCAATTTTACTATTTGGAATTATTCAAATTCACTATTAAATACATATCTCCCCTTGGTCACTATTGCAAGTATGAATATATCATCGTTGATAAAGGAACTTGTGGAAAATGCATCTTGAATAATGGTATCACTCCTTAAAT
>SNQJ01S0092057.1:39482-52357 GCA_010110895.2 Picea sitchensis | reverse complement strand
CATAAGAGGACTTATCGCCATGATTCATGTATCTATTACTTAATACAGATTATCAATAGGTTTTAAGATGAGACATTAAGATTGGAAGTATGGACCAAGTGGGAGAATGTAAGCTCCCGTAACTGTTTTGAACCGCCGGAGCTCATTCGGAAACCAACCAACCAGAACCGTCCACCGTCATCTCATTCGACCAACCAAAACCCTATTCGAACCGCCGACAATTCATTCAGAAACCAACCCGAACTGTTACTCAACTGCCACAACTCGTTTGGAATCCAACTGGAACCGTTTTCTCATTTGGGAGCTTCTAGAATGGTCCATTACTCCATACGGTTCTCTACCTAGATATGTGGAACAGTTAACAGTTAGCCAACAAAAGCTTGATGGAAGCTTGGCTATAAAGACTTTGTTTTGGTCCCCAAGCTTGCTTAATTCATTCAATCAATTTCCTTCAGTCTTACACCATCAATCAGAGTGAGCAGAGCTTGGAAGTGCCATATGGAAAGCAAAACTAGTGTTGAGCTGGGAAAACTTATACAACAATTAATTGAACTCAAGCAACATCAATGGCCGGAGGTATGATCCATTTTGGCATCTAAATTTCGATTCTTTTAATAGTTTTATTCTGCATATTATAGAATTGATTTAAATCTTTTCTTTCAACATGTGTTCATTCATAACAAACTGAGAATGAGGTTGAAGCAAAGTTAGCCGACCCGCCAGGTGGCCATACAGATATTGTTGATCATCATCTAAACCATCTTCTCAGTGATGATGATGAGTATGGGAAAATGGCTTCAAACTTGAGTAATGAATACCTACTGCAGCAACATAGGCCTCTGTGATTACAAAGCACACAAACAGAAAAACAACATTATGATCCATTTCTCTCTCTTCGAATCCAACGTCCTCCAAAACCTGTGAGTTATGTTCTTGGATATGTGGCCATATATAATCAAATCGGTTCTCAGATAAAGCCTTGTGTAGAATTCCAGCGATCTAGAAAATTGGAAGAAAAATAGAAATTGTCGTGTGAAGTGGGGCATCCAGAATTTATGAGCAGTCAATGCGAAAAAATGGGAAGACTGAGAGAAAGGGAAATCAGGGCAGAGAATTTACGAGAAATCAATGTGAAAAAATGGGAAGAATGAGAGAAAGGGAAATCAAGGCAGATAATTTTTGATAAGTGAATGCGAAAAAATTGGAAGATTCAGAGAAAAGGCTAGCAATATCCATTTTGCTAATTAGCATTAAATGCTGACATAGGTGGATTATAGACTATCAGATCTAAAAACAATTTAGATCCGACAACTTATAATACACCTGCGGCCGTATTCAATGCTGCTTAGAAAGATAGATGTTGACTACTGAGATGGATATTGACTATGGAGAAGGAGGAAAATGGAGCAGACTGTGTGAAAATAAAATTTAATGCTAGTTGTGATTTTAGTCATTTTAATTGTATGGTTCAACTAGTTTTGATGTCTAACTTACATAGATAGGGATGCTTTTATTTTCAATTTGATTTATGACATATCATGTATCTTTGGAAATAGATTGAAGCTTATTGTCTAGAGGAACATGTTATATTTAGATTGAAGGTCATTGTAAAGCATTATAACTTTGTTAAGAGCAATTTTTATTTTTGACTTTGATCTCGTTTTTGTTTAAAAGTTGAAAGTTCATGGGCTATATATTCTTAGTTACAACTCTAAAAATTATATATTTGAGGAATTTTATTTTAAGTCTACTTCCAATTCTAAGATATGTGTCTAGTGTTATTGATCCATAAAGAAAACAAACTACTTTTGAACCCAATATGGGATCATCACAACTCACTTATATAGCTCTAAAGGGCATAAGAATAAAAAGTGTTAACTTCACTAAGGGTACTTAGACACACAATTTTATTAATCAGGGTAATAAAATTACATAATATGTGAGATGAATGATGTATATATAATCTTTGTAGCCTTACTTCAACATGCCATGTGTCATTGACCAACTATGCAAACATAATCACTATAACTAGGATATGATAACGACAAAAAATCTCCTATGAAATCCCTATCTTCTAGAATAACTTTAATTAATACTATTCTAGGAAAATGATTATAAATAACTGTATTTATTATTATTCTAGGAAAGTTCCTATCTAAATAAACTTTAGGATTATTAAGCTAACATTCCCCCCTTTAATCCAAAAATTTATTTTTGCAAATGTCAAGTTTATCTTTGAACTTAGTGAATTTTATTTTACCTAGTGGTTTGGTGAAAATATTTGAAGTTTGATCTTTAGATGGACAATATTTGGCTTGATGATGTCACTGTTGATGAGTGTTCTGATGAAGTGATACTTGGTATCTACATCCTTGGTCTTTTAATGAAATATTGGATTCTTGGCCATATTTATTGTCACTTCCCATGATGACATGTATTCTAACTATGTTGAAGAGTTTTCCACTGTAACATGCTTTTTACAACTCCAATATACCACTACTAAACCCATATTTGTTAAATAACTTGAAGTTGATATTCTATCATCAATATAACCAGCAAAATCTTCATATGGATATCCAACAAGTGTAAAGTCATCATTCTTTATATAGAGAAGTCCAAAATCTTTTGTACCTTGAATGTACCTGAGGGCCCTTTTTTTTGCATTCCAATGACTTTCTCTAGATTCCTACATGAATCTGGAAAGAATGTGTTGAGTTAGAGACAACCCCCCAACACTATTTTAAATTTCAACATCTAATGAGGTCAAAATAGCATGGGACACCTCATCTTTTGGGATTTTCAAGACTTCATGAACTTGCAATGTATAGATTTTATTTTCTTTAAATTTTCTCATGAATCTTGATTTGTTTTCTTTCCCTTATAACTCATTGGGCTTCTTAAGGTGCACAATGATCCTTTCCCATGCTTAAGAGCTAGTTTTTTTCTTAGAAATTCTCCTAAACTTGTCCAAAAATCTCTTTCATATCACACTTGATTTTTCTTTGTTTGCAACACTATGTGTATTGCACCCAATCTGCCTTTTCTTGCTATGTATCACACTTGATTTAAGTTTTCCAATGACATAGTATGTATCACACTTGGTTTCATTTTATCTGTGACACGACATTTATCGCACCATCCTAAAATTTTATATATCATGAAAAATAAAATTTCACATCCTCTGACATATCACATTGCCCAAAAGTTTTATCTTTTCAGTGTGTCATGTCCAATTTTTGTTTTCATGTGAAACTTCGTGAGCACGTAATATTGTGTTCGCACAATAAATTTTCTTTTAATGTATCTCAACAAAATTAAATTTCGTGTGATGTATCACATTGCAACAAATTTCATATTCATGTGATACATTGCATCACAACAAATTTAATTTCTGCACGATATGTCACATAGGAACAAACATTTTTTTTCCGCGATGCGTCAGAATCAAAGTTCCCAAAGTTGTGAAAAAGAGTTGCAATAAAAATTTCACACCAAAGTATTTTTCGGTGTGATACATGAATTCCTAAAGTCTCATATCATGCGACAAATTGTTTTGACCCTTGATATAGTGATTTTAAAACCTCTTTACAAGTATTTTTTAAAATACAAAAGGGGTTTTTAAATCTATCTAACACTCATCATCTCATTTGTCAACCGAGTGAAAATCCCCCAGTTGACAAAATAATTGTACAGTTTTGTGCCAAAACTCAATTAGCCAACAATTAAAAAGTGCAAATTCCTTCTAACATTTTTTAGGGGCTTCTTTGGATTTCTTTGTAAATTGAAAAGAAGTCATCCTGGCAAAGTTATGTTACGAGGGAAAAGAGAGAGAAATGGTATTTTTTTTTTTAAATTTGATGAGATTCATAAACCCCCTCAAGGATCCCATGTTTGTTATTACTATCTTACCCAAACATTGATCCAGGTGGATATTGGTTGCCATCCACCTATTCCAAATTCCAACTGGCTCATCTTGACAGTTTTCAGTTCAACACATTTCTCTGTAATGGGGACATTTATTTGTAATTGTGGGTTTTTCACTTCCGGGGCTATCCTAAATCCCTACACAACATCTAGGTGGATAATGGTGGTCACCCATCTATTCTAACTGGCTTATTTTGAAAGTTTTCATATCAGTACATCTTTCTGTACTTCTAGGGATGCTTTGGGGCCCTAAACAATGTTTTATTGGATTTCCATAGTCAAACTATAGATACAGTTAGATTTTGACAACATAATGGGTATCTCTCAAAAATACCTTTCCAACGGGCTATCACATGCCTAAAACGAAGATCGTATGCAAAAGTTATGACCCTGGGAAGTTGATGTACTAACTTACCCCAACGGGGCCCACATGACTTTTGGTGCTTCATCTCCTAGGGTTAGGTTTTTGGATTTCTATGGTTTTGGCATTCATGTTTATTATAAAATTCCTTCAAATCCTCATTATAATCTTCTTATTGTGAATGAGTGTAGTTGTCACATCTCTTCTTAGAGATAAAGTTTCCACCATTCTAGTGAGTCTTGCACTCTGTATTTTTACAGTCTCTGTACATTTATTTCATTAATAGAAATCATGTATTGTTGTGTTTCTCTATTTCTGGAAATATTTATGTGTATTTCATTCTAATATCTCTACTTTCATTTTGTTTCTAAAATAATCTAAATCAGTGGTATCAGATCAGGATGCTCTTGATCGTTTTTCAATGCATGTCCCCGACAAGGTTCGAGTATAGCAAGTTGGGTCTCAATCTTGTCTCTCTTGAGGAAAATCGCTCTCTCATGCCCAATAAACCCTTTGTTAATCCCTAAAGTTGCACTTGACTTTGAGAGGGCAAGATAGGGCATCATCATATTATTGGAATGGTATTTTTTAAGGGTTTTTTGAATAGGTTTTTAGAAAATGGTTGAAAGTTGGTTCAAGGATTCAAATAAACATATAACTCAATGTAAAAGCAAGTAAACATCCCACTGGTTTAGTAAATGGTAGTCGCTTTAATAGACCAGATAATAAGGTAATAAATAAAGGAAGGTATGTGAGTATCTAGTTTGTCAACTCACACATGGATTTCTTATTTCAAAATATCATTAAGAAACAAGAAGATGTACTTGAAGACAATCTTAATTATGAAAAAAAACAATAAAATGTTCATCGTGTCACCCACAATCAAGAAATCATATGCATTGCAACAGAATAAATGAATTCAAGTAAGAAAAAAAAACATATACAAATATGAAGAAGATTTGACCATCAACATGCCTTTGCCATTTAGTACCAATATGGAATATAGTCTTGTCTTATAGTGGAGTTTTTACAAAAATGGCCCTTGAATGCCCAACTAATCGACCTCTATACAATCTTTCCTGTGTCTTTTTAAAGCACACAGAGTATTCCTGTAGATCATATTTTCTAGTTTACAGTTTTACAATAGGATCATGCCAATAACTATTTCCTATGAGAATAAAGATCACATGAGCACTTTCAATGCCTATATTGTAGTAGGCTCAACAGCCAATCTGAATATAGATTAGGAAACAGTTTTATAAAACTTGAAAATCCCAAAAAAATAGGAATACTATCTTGTTGAGTTGATTCATCTGAGATACCAAAACATTCCATTTGAACCAAGCACTATGAAACAAACTGTTCATCTTTACTTTTTGAGTAATAACATTGAATAATCAGAGGTGAACTCTCCTTGAATTGTCATGGTATGATGACTGCAGTAGCCCTGGTGTCTGTCTGTTTGAGCTTAGTTGTTAGCACACCATTATGCCAATATAACCTTATATTGGATTTGCTTACCTCTTTAAGCAATGTCTTCTTCTCTTTCCTCTTCCTTTTGAAATCTTGTATATTTTCTTGTTGTTTAGAATTCCATTGCTCAACAAAAGTTTTTTATTTCTTCAATTGCTTAATCATACTCTGCAACTCCTTTACTCTGTCTTTTTCCTTCCTTTCTTCCACTTTGAATTCTAGATATTCATCTACTGGGCCAGGTAAGTTTAGATCTATAGAAGCTTGGGGTTTTCTTAGTTTAATTACATATTTTGAAGATATCCCAGAACTAAGGTCTTCTTCTTCAGTGCTATCAGAGTCTCTGGTTTCTGGAAGATCTTGCAGCTGGTCTAGTTCTGGAAAAAGATCATTTCTCTCATCATTAAATACATTTGTGCCTTTAAATATAGATTTGGATATTGAAGCTGACTTTGTAGTTGCCCAAGTCACGGGTCTTCTGGAGTACTGTGCAATATGCTTTCCCTTTTCTTGTTTCTTCTTCTATTCCTTAGATTCCTTCTCTATCATGTGTAAATAAGATGCCACGACCTGTTTTTTGATCTCCTTCTTAGAATCCTCTTAATTATCTTCTATGATTATGAGGTTCTCCTTCTTGATGGAAGGATGAAACATGGCTTTTGAATTCAGTCTAAATTTATTGGCAGCTCTGGTAGAATTTCTTCTAGGACATTTAGGTACAGGTGTTTTCTTCTTACTCTGTTTCTTACCTTTTGCAGTCTTCTTGCCTATAGGTTGTTGCTTCTCTTTAGCTAGACTTTGAACTGGACTTGTGATGTAATATTCATGTTCATCAAATTCCCTTTTTATATCTAGATAAAGATGGATGTTCATTTTAGGTTTCTTACCTCGAATGGTAATGCCTTTCTCATTAATTCTACCCATAGAAAAATCACCAACAACTTGATGAGTTTTTAATTTTCCCTTTCCAGCATGAGTTACCCTAGCTGCAGGGGAATTTTCTTTCATCAAAACCTCAGTGGCTTGAGAGGTCTGTTTCTCTTTTGCAGGTTTCTTCTCCTTAATAGTTTTAGACTTAGTTTCCTGTAGATTAGGTTTTAATGACTGGATTAGCCAGTCCCAAGATCTCTAAACTTCATTTAAGGAAAAGGCTACTAATGTTCTGATCAACCCTTGATGAAAAATATTATTTTTTGTTGTGGTGGGATGTGACTAGATCCTCTTAGACATCTTGGATAAACTTTTTATTAAGAAATAGGGTAGGTTAAGAGGGTAATCACCATTTACATGGATCAACAGTCTAATATGATAGATATGGACCAGAGAAAACCTGCCTTCACATGTAATGTACCTGTGGATAATCAACAAGGCAGTGTGCCATTCTTTCCTTACCCAGTTGTGTGGGATACCCTGGCTCCAGATAGGGTTTTTCTTTTCTGGAATTAAAAACTGATTCACAAACTCCATGACTACATTTTCCTTCTTCCACCATCTTTCCTGATATACTAGTAACCCACAAGCTTTATCAATGGAATGCTTTGTCACATGCATCATAAGTTTTCCAACCACAAATTCGAAACCATCAAAATTATGTGCAAATGTCATAGAGATATGTTCATCATGTCCCTAGAACGTTGAGAAGAAGTCAAACCAACCAACATCCTTGAATTTTTGGGCCATATGAGGAAATGATTCGAGCAATTTTGTACCTTCAGGCTCTAATCTGGTTATCTGACCACTCTTTTTGAGCACCATATCATTGATACAATCCTGCAGAAAATTCTGAGAAGGTCAAGGGTCTAATCTCCAACTTTCGAGGGCCGTTGAAAACTGAAATTTATCTCTTTACCTGCAAACCATGTGTAGAATAACATACATACTAAAATAGGCAGATAATGATTTCATTCATATGGAATGATAATCAGGCATGTTGATTTCATGTCGAGGTGGCGAGTATAACTCAATTCCCCGAATTTAGCTATCATCATAGGAATAGCAACCTGAAATAGATCATAAAAAAATGTGCAGATCCTCTAATAATGATTTTGAAAATTAGAACATGATCTGGGCAGGATGGTGCATGCATAACAATGATTACTCCTGGTGCTGCAAGAATAGTGCTATTCTTGCAGCGCCTTTTCCAACTTGGAAAAATTTGAAAATTCAAATGATGAAAAGACAAGTGATGTGAAAGAAAGCTTCCATATAGTATCCTAATATTTAAAAAATTCAAAATCATTTAAAACATGCATAAAGAGAGTGAAAATAAGCTTTCAAGTCAAGAGGGAAAAACATAGTTTAACAAAAAATCATGGAAAATGGGTAGGATAGGGACTAGGGACACCCAATCAGTCAAAAACAAGGTTAGGGACTAACACTGGTTCCTTCTGGGGATAAAGCTTCATGATGAATCTTTAAGAACTGTTGACCAATTCCTTCATATCCTTCTGATTCACTTTATTTCCCTATTATGGCATCCTTTATTCAAAACTACAAAATTGTAAAGAAACAATCCCATTGGGTATATGGAGTTTTTATTTGAGCTTAAAAAATAAATCCTACTGTACACACTGAAGTCTCTGACTACTTTTAAAGGAAATGATGTTTCAAGAATCTCCCATTTATTGGGCCTCCTAAAATCTCACTATCATCCAAATTATGTAAGAGAAAGGTATTGTTGTTCATGGCCCTGGCTACTTTGAAATGACCATACCATAAGTTGTCAAACTTGCCATGTTTAGCTTTGTCCTCTCTTATAGAATCCCATCTCAATACAAGATCTCCCTCTTTGAAGATATCCTTCTTTTTCTTTTTATCAAACGTTGCTTTGACTTTGCTCTGATGAATAACAACTTTCTGATCCAGTTTTTCTCTAGTCTGTTGAACCTCTATCATTTGGAAAACTCTCCTTTGAATGTCATTGTTTTCTTCTAACTCCTCTTACAGAAATTTAAGAACAGGTAAATCCAATTGAGTTGGAAAGACAACCTATGTTCCGTACACCATTTGGAAAGGGGAAGTTCCAATAGATTTCTTATTATTGATCCGATCATCCCATAGGGAAACTTTTAATTTGGAATCCCATGACCTTTTGTTTTCTGTAAGTAATTTTTTGATAATCCTTGTGAGGATTTTATTGGATGGTTCTGCTAACCAATTTCCTTGGGGATATTAAGGAGTGGAATGTACCAATTTGATGTTATATTTATTGCAAAATTAAACCATTGAATTTGATTTGAAATCTTGAGCATTGTCAATAACGATCTTCTTAGGACAACCAAATCTAGAAAAAAATATGCCTTTCAAGAAAATCCATGATTACCTTGTCTGTTTCATTTCGGGTTGGGATTGCTTCAATCCACTTGCTAAAGTAATCTGTGGTTGTGTGTATCCATTTATGTTGTCCATAAGAGGGAGGATGCATTTCTCCAATGAAGTCTAGGCCCCACTGTTGAAAACGTCCATGAGCTATGATGTGTTTTAAAGGTAGAGACATAAGTTTCTATTTTCCTGCAAACTTTTGACATGGTTCACATGCCCTTACCTAAGTAAATATGTCAGAAAATAGTACAGGCCAATAATAGCTTGCTCTTAAAATTTCGAAAGTAGTGGCTTTCCAATGGTGATGTCCCCCACAAACACCTTGGTGTAAACCACAGAAAATTTGTTTTGCTTCCTCTTCATCAACACACCTTAACATAATTCCAATAGGATCTTTCCAAAACAAGATTTGATCAATAATGAAATATTTCATTGATTTCAATTTAAGTGATTTGAACTTGGATTTTTCTAAATCAGGAGGAGACCAAAGATTTAACAGAAAAAAGATAATATATTTGTACCATGATGAGGAAAAATATGTGATGCTTACCTGTGAGCCAATTTCCTCAATATGAAATGATGAATTCTATGATTTGTTGGAGAAATGATATAATCCAATTTATTTGCAATTTGACTCTGTCATCAATTTGGAAAGGCCTTGTCCTTTTATTAACTGAGTGGGATTTATAGTCAAGTTGTATTCCATAATTTTAGTTATCCACTTCCCCCTCTTTCCTTCATAATCAGGTTGGACCAAAATTTCTTTAACTGCACTACTTGGAACATATGCAGTAATCTCAGATTATAGGACATATACCCTGAAAGATTTTAAAGCCTTCACTAGAGAATATGCCTGCTTTTCCATAATATTATATTTTAGTTCAGAATCCCTGAGAGTCTTGTTGAAGAAAGAGATAGGTTGCTCATACCACTGATAATTTATTTGTAAGAGAACAACAACTATAGTGTCTTCAGAGGAAAATGAAAAAATTAAAAACTCCTTAGAGTAATTAGGGATGATGAGGACATGTGTCTGGATAAGAGCCTGCTTAATATTTTCAAAAGATTCTTTTTATTCTGGTATCCATTTTATTTATGCATCCTTCTTCAACATATTAGTGATATACTTAATAATTTCTGCAAAATTCGGTATAAATCTTCTTAAGAAATTGATTTTACCTATGAAATATTGGATAGACTTCTTATTTCTTGGAATGTCTATCTGTTGAATGGGCTTTACTCTTTTAGGATCTATCTTGATTCCTTTTGGTGAAACAATATGTCCTAAAAGTTTTCCTTCTTCCATGGCAAAATGAGATTTTTTAGGGTTTAATGATATACCCTACCTCCTGCATTTTTCAAATGTATGCTTCAAATGTTGCAAGTGTTCATCATCAAAGGTTGAAAACACATTAATATCATCAAGATAAATAACTATAAATCTGTCTTTCTCACCAACAAATGCAATATCCATAGCTCTCTGAAATGTTTCTCCTGCATTCATTAATCCAAAGGGCATATTTTCATACATGAAAGTGCCCCAGGGAATGGTAAAAGTTTTCTTCTTCTTATCTTCTTCCATCACTGATATTTGATTATACCTTGAATAGCCATCAAGCATAGAGATTATTTTTCCCCTACTACTCTTTATAGAATATGATTCATTTTAGGTAATGTATAATTTTCATTTAGAGAACCTCTATTCAAATTTCTGAAGTCTACACAAATCCTTATCTCTCCATTCTTTTTCCTGACAGGTACTAAATTAGCTAACCATTCTAAGTATCTCAATGGTACTATAATTTTAGCATCCAACAACCTTTTCAGTTCTTTTTCAATTATAGGTAGCAACAATGGATTGAATTGTCTAGATTTTTGCTTAAAAGGTTTGAATCCAGACTTTAAAGGAATCTTGTGCAGCATAATCTCTGTATCAAAAACCTTTAGGTATTCATAAGACTAGGCAAAAACATTTGAAAACTGTTTCATCAAATTGACATACCCGTCTCTCTGTTTTTCTGGAAATTTTATGGATAATTTCACCATCCTGGGATTTGAATCTGGACTGATATCACAGTTTAAAACATCAACCTCCTTTGTTTGAATTACATATTTTCTTGAAACATCATTATGGTCAAATAATCTCTCAAGTGGAACCAGGCCCTTTGGAAGATGATTTTTTTTCAACTCAATGATTTTGTGACCAACAATATTGTCTTGAAGGACATTTGCAACATGAACTTCCACATCATCATTTTCATTATCCTGATCTATTGAGATATTAGAAAACTCATCAATAGTCTCCAAGAACCTTTGAATTTCCTGGTCATCTTTAAAAACTTTCCAATTTTTTATGTTATCTGGTATTGAGGGTCTGTGTCTCACTTCAATTTCAAATCTTAAATTTGGAAAGATTGGAGTTTTGAAATTACTGGCTACGAGTGCTAAAGAATCTGCCTGTTGATTCAGATTTCTATGTACAAAAGTGATATTGAAGGCCAAAAAGAAATTATCAACATATTCCCACACTTCATTTCTATACTACTTTAACCTCTTTTGTTTGGTCTAATAAATGTTTTTTATCTGATGGATGATAAGATTTGAATCTCGAAAAACAAAAAATTTATCTATGCCCATATTTTTAGCATCTTTCAATCCTAGCAACAAAGCTTCATATTCACTGATGTTGTTGGTTGTATCAAATTCCAGTTTGTATGATAGAGGAATAACTTCTTTGGTAGGATAAATAAAAACAATCCCATCCCCAGAGCCTTCTTTGGAACAAGCCCCCATCAAAGAACATTTTCCAGACTAGGTTTTCTACATGGTCTTCAACTGTAGGTATGAATTTTCTGCATGGTCTTAAGTTGTCTGGTCACCAATGTGAAAAATAGAAGAACCAAGTTCATCTTCTACAACATATATGGGATGATTACCAGGATTTTCATGATCACTTACCAAGTAAGCCAGCCTAACTTCCCTGTATAGTCTTCGATGTTCTACACCAAACACAAGTATGGTAGCATAACTAAGATCCATTTGTAGTGTGCCTCCTACTTTCTTAGCCCATGATCTTGACAAAAGCATCCCAAATTTAGGAGGTATGTCAGCCACAATTACATCCAACACCACACTTTTCATAGGTAACTGAGATAAAGTAACAACCATGTCTTTAATGACTCCCAAACATTTAACTTTCCTAGAGTCAAATGAATATAGGTCTAGATAAGGCTTAGTAATATATAAACCTAATTCATCCATTACCACTTTTCGCATGAAATTGTGTGAAGCTTCTGAATCCACTAAACAGTTATGCAATATTTTGTCATGAATTTTCAGAGATATGTAGAAGGGAGGAGAAGCATCAAACTTGTCTTCAATATGCGGAACAATGGTTATGGTGGGGTTTTCATATTCAAGATTTATAGTATTTGAAAAAGTAACATGAGCAGGAGGCTGCAATGCTTTGAGAACAAATTTTCTAAAAGGATCAGTTTTCATCAATTCTACCAGAGGTATGGGGATTTTAATTTTATTAATTTCGTTTTCCAAACTGAAAGAAGAAACATGCTTCTCAGTTTCCTTCACCTCTGTAGTGCTAACATTTATAGGTTTCTTTGGTTGCTAATCAGTTTTAAACCATGAACTTTCTTAACTGGAGCATTAGTCTTTTTGGTTGGAACAAGTTGTTATCACTGAAATTTCGTCCGCACAGGGCGACAAGAACTCAACATCATCAACACAGAAAAACAATCATCCATGGCACAAGGATTAACTCCACAGCACATCAAAAGGG
>SNQJ01S0092057.1:0-19772 GCA_010110895.2 Picea sitchensis | reverse complement strand
TCTACCCTTTGTAGTGGGAATCTAAACCTATGTGCTTCTATTAGAAAATAATCCACAACATTATCCTCTTTCACCTCATGACCATCAACATCCTTCAAAGATTCAGTGCCAAAATAGTGGCAATTCGTACTATAACAAAATCAATACTCATCATCCATAGATTCCCCATGTCATTGGGTATTTATTTTTCCTTTCCCCTCATAAGGATGTCTCTTAGAATCCAAAAATAAAAAATCACACATTCACTCCCAAGGATACTCTATTAACATTCTATCTCACTAACCCTAACCCTAACCTATTAACATCCCCTATGCATGCTACCTATGACCATAGATTTTTTTCTTGGAACATCTATTATGCCATGATAATTGTTAGTCCTTAACCTTGTTTTTGACTGATTGGGTGTCCCTAGTCCCTTTCCTACTCATTTTTCATGATTTTCTCTTAAAACTCTATTTTTACCTCTTGGTTTGGAAGATCATTTTTCAATCTTTATTGCACTTTTTAAATGATTTTTGAGGTTTTTAAAGATTAGGATTTGATATGAAAATTTTCTGTCACATCACTTGTCATTTCATTATTTGAATTTTCAAATTTTCCAAGTTATAAAAGGCGTTGCAAGAATAGCGCTATTCCTGCAGCGTCAGGAATGATCATTGTCCTGCATGCGCCACTGTGCCCATATCGTGTCCTAACATTTTAAATCATGATTAGAGGATCTACATACCTCTTTATGATCTTTTTCAGGATGTTATTCGTATGATAACAACTATATTCAGAGGATTGAGTTGTACTTGCCACCTCGACATCAAATCAAGATGCCCGATTATCATGAATGAAATCGTTATCTACCTATTTTTGCATGACTATTGTTCTATGCAGGGTTTGTAGGTAAAGAGATAACTTCTAGTTTTTAACAGCTCTCGGGAATTTAAGATTTGAGCCTCGATATTCTCAGAATTGTCTACACGATCGTATCAACGATATGGCACCCAAAAAGAGTGGCTAGATAATCAGATTGGAGCCTGAAGGAACATAATTGCTCGAATCATTCCCTCAGATGGCGCATAAATTCAAGGATGTTGGTTGGTTCAACTTTTTCTCAACGTTCCATGGTCATGACAAACAAACCTCAATGACGTTTGCACAAAATTTTGATGGCTTCGAATCTATGGTTGGCAAACTTCTGATGCATGTGACAGAGCATTCTATTGCTAAAGCCTGTAGATTACCAGTGTATGGGGAAAGATGGTGGAAGAAGGAGAACGAGTCATGGAGTTTGTGAATCTGTTTCTTATTTCAGAAAAGAAAAACCCTAACTGGAGCAAGGGTATACCACACAGCTGGGTAAGGAAAGAGTGACACATTGACTTGATAATTATACACAAGTACATTACATGTGAAGGCAGGTTTTCCCTGGTCCATCTCTATCATATCAGACTGTTGATTCAAGTAAATGGTTATTACCCTCTTAACTTACCCTATTTTCTATTAAAAAGTTTATCCAAGATATCTAAGAGGATCCATTCCCATCCTGCTACAGTAAAACCAGTCTTTTTCATCAAGGTTTGATTAGAACATTAGTAGTCTTCTCCTTAAATGAAGTCCATAGATATTGGGACCGGTTAATCCAGTGCTTAAAACCGAATCTACAGTCAACCAACTCCAAAAATGTCAAGGGGAAAAATCATGTAAAAGAGAAATAGACTTCTCAAGCCACTGAAATTTTATTGAAAGAAGATTCACCTGCAACTAGGGTAACTCGTGTTGGCAAGAGAAATTTACAAACTCAACAAGCTATTGGTGATTTTCCTGTAGGTAAAGATGATGATAAAGGCACTACTAGTCGAGGTAAGAAGCCTAAAACGAATAAAGAGACTGACATTTATCCAGATCCAGATATAAAGAGGGAATTTTATGAATACGAAGTTTACACCACAAGTCCAGTTCAGACTCCAATCAAACAAAAACAACAATCTACAGGTAAGAAGACTGCAAAGTGTAAAAAACAGAGTAAAAAGCAAACACCTATACCTAAATTCCCTAGAAGGAATTCTACCAGAGATGATAATAAATTTAGACTGAATTCAAAATCAATGTTTCATCCTTCCATCAAGAAGGAGAATCTTATAATTATAGAAGATAATTCAGAGGATTCAAAGAAGGAGATCAAAAAATAGGCAGCGACGTCTTCTTTACACATAATAGAGAAGGAATCTGAGGACTTGAAGAAGAAAAAAGAAAAGGGAAAGCATATTGCACAGTACTCCATAAGACCCATGACCAGAGCAACTGCAAAATCAGCTTCAGTATCTGAATATGTATTTAAGGGCACAAATGCAGTTTATGATGACATAAATGATATTTTTCCATAACTAGACCAGATGCAAGACCTTCCAGAAACCAGAGACTCTGACAACAATGAAGATGAATACCTTAGTTCTGGGCTATATTCTAAATATATATGTGATTAAATTAAGAAAACCCCAATCTACTATAGATCTGAATTTACCTACCCATGTAGAGGAATATCCAGAATTTAAAGTGAAAGCAAGGAAGGAAAAAGACAAAGTAAAGGAGATGCTAACACAACAGGGACAAATGTTTTGGGAACTGTAGCTATGTTTTCTTATGGCAGCACTACATCTACATGTATTTCTTCAGTCAGTGGTACTGGAAACAACTTATTTGATGGCAGTGTTGCAAATGTTGCAATTTTAGAGGCTCAATTACTCAGTTCTATCATCCAACAATCTACCTTTATTTTCACTATATCACATGTTCTGTTTGGAATAGCATACAGTGGACCTATGGTACCACAACAGGTCTCTTACAATTGAAATCACCCATTCTATGAACCTCATATGGTGTCTCAATAGTTGGCTTATACAACCTCAAAAAATAAGAAGAGCAGAAATCAATACATGCATACTTTGTTTTTTACCTGTTTTAGTCTTTATCCTCAAGAGTGGTTTCAGAACAGATGGAGATGAATTTGTTGAAACCAAAAGAGGTTTTTGTTGGGAACTGGCCCTTCACAAAAACTCTCTCAGTTTTTACACAGTTATCACATTTTAAGAGATTCAAATATATCTTTGAGGCCTAATTTTCAGAGATTTCACAATAAATAATTTCTTGTTTTAGTCAATAATTTTAGACAAGGTTTTAGAACAAATGGAGATGAATTTTTGGAAACCAAAATGGGTTTTTATTATGAATGGACCCCTTCAAAAAAACCTCTCCCAATTTTTACACAACTATCATAGTTTTGGAGATACAAAGAGATATTTGGACCATATTTTTCAGGAGTTTGCCATATTTATTTTCCTAAAAAACATCACGGACAACAATTGATGAGCCACCTCATCAATTCGACTTGGTATCAGATCTGATATCCTCCTTGATTATTTGAAACAAGAAACTAAATATTGATGAGGAGGTTTTCAGGTCCATTTCTTTTGAATCTTGATAAATATGTATCATTTCTATATAAACAGGGTAGAAGGAGAAGTAAGGGGTCGATAAGTTGGGCATTCGAAGACCTTTTTGTAAAATACATTGTAAGACAGTTTATATTCCATATTGATACTAAATGACAAAGGCATGTTGATGGTCAGATCCTCTTTCATATCTTATTCTATTTCTTTTCTTACTTGAAGTCATTTATTCTGTTGCAATGCATTTGATTTCTTGATTTTAAGTAACACAGTAAAAACTTTGTTGTTTTTGTTTATTATCAAGATTGTCTTCAAGTACATGTTCTTTATCCTTAATGATATTTTGAAATACGAAATCCATATGGAGTTGACAAACTACATACTCTCATATATTCCCTTCTTTATTCACATTATTTTCTGATCTATTAAGGTGACTACCATTTACTAAATCAGTGGGATGTTTTCTTGCTTTTACATTTGAGTTATATGTTTAGTTGAATTCTTGAACCAACTTTCAACCATTTTCTAAAAATCTATTTCAAAACCCTTAAAAAATACCATTGCAGTAACCTGACAATGCCCTAGCTTGCCCTCTCATAGTCAAGTGCAACTTTAGAGACTAAGATCTTTTGGCGTCGTTGTCGGGGATGAAGGAACAAAGAATTTATCCTTGGGATAACGACAATGATCAATTCTATCTCTTGATGGTGAACAAGAGTTGGACACTTTTATGACTGTATCATTTACTTGGTGACTCCATGAAGGAAGAATCCATTGGCAACTCCACTAATCCAAGATGTCGAAGGCTATGGAAGCCATTTTGGCTCATAGGTTTGCTCCATTTGATTTCTCCGGTATTCCTGGTTTTCCAAATGTTGTGCCTACTATGCATGAATGGGGAGACTACCTTCCAATGATCCAAAAAGGATCCATAGAAGCCTAAGAACAACTTAGGACACTCATAATGGCTTTAACAGACAGAGGAAGGGCAAAAATTCAAAGTTCCCAAAACTCAGTTAAAATTCCATGGTCGCGAAGAGCGCGTCACAAGCTTTCTAATGGCGAAAATGACTTGTCAAGCAGAATTACAAATCGAAAAACATAAGCGGTCAAATTTCAGGTCAAACTTGGTCAAAAGGTCAAGGTGACACGTGTCTCCACTGAAAGGGTGACACGTGGCATGCGCGTACAATTAATGTGGAAGAGTGTTGAGTTGGCATGGGATGATGTGGCAAGGTCGTACAAGTTTGATGGCAGAAACGTGGAAGAATTAGGTTGTGAGAAATGTCATTTTCGTGGGCAAATATTATGGTGCCACGTGGCCCAATCGTGGGCTACCAGATGGCACCCCTCCAGTCTAGTTGGCAAGTGGTAAAATTATATGACTCCCCAAGAGTCAAAATCCTAACGTCTTAGCCCAAAGGCCTTACAACTCCGCGCTAGCCAACATACCATTATGTATTTCTTGTTTATAATATGACAAGAATATTATTTAAGTTTAATGATTTATGTGGGCAAAAAAGGAAAGGGGCTATGCCTTCGGCCCAACCCTTGGCTATATGCTAAACCACGTGACCACATTTCAAACACACGCCATGTATGGCATACCTCCCATATTATCCGCCATTCTAGTATTTAGTACGCACGCCAAATCTAGTTGCAACCACATGCTAAAAGGGGAGTCCACGGGACTCAATCACGAGACCTCCGCCAAACAAACGCTCTAAATATAGCCCCACCTACCATCGCACCAAACACCCTCTTTATTGCATAACCGCCAACTTTTTATATAAAAAGGGGTGTACGCCAGTGTACAGGGACAGAGGAGAACCAAGAGCGCACCTGTACAGATTTTGGCATGCATTTCAAGATTTTCTCAGTGATTTATTGCAGAGGCATGGCACAGAAATCGAGGCAGGGGTGTCTCTTGGGCCTGAAAGTGCTAGACTCAGATCGAGGCATGGAGACAGTGATTTTTAGGTAATTCAACGCCACGAATGCAACGGTGATGTTAGTTTTCTGATCTGAGAAAAGATTATGTAGCTTAACTCCAGAATGAGGTATACTAATGTATTTTGACCAATTCTTTTGTGGAGTTAATAAAAATACCTACCCATTTGAAAGCAGGACCCGGAGACGTAGTCCACTAAGGAAAAAATCCGTTATCAAGTTCTTCGCGTTCATATTGCATGGTTATGTCTCTTTCCTTTTGAGATTTTCCTTCTTTATGGTGTACTTTAGTTTATGCTCATTTTATGCAATTCTTTAAAATGTCACCTGACGAAAAGGTCCTGGATCATGTTGGTATCAGAGCAGTCATCTTTGATTTGAATTGTTGAGTATGAATGCTTACTAGGGCCAAGAATAAGCAGGGTGAAGGAACTCTTAAGACATTCAATCCCGAAGTTGGTCGTGCATCCCGGAGGAGGGAAATAGCAGCAGAGGACAAGCATGATGAATAGGATAAAAACTTTCACATGGTCTTTTATTACATGTCATAAATAGTTGAACGAATCTATGGAGATTATGAGAAGATGATGAAGAAGAAAGGGAATAAAAAGGAATCACCACCAGATGATGATGCTTCGGTAAACCAAGGGGATGGAGGAGATCCTCCTGAGCCCCCATCTTTGCTTTCAAGTTCTAGTTCTTCCTCCTCTGAGCATTCTCATCACTCTTAGCATTCTAACCGTAAAGCCTCTTTTAAGAATCCATTATTAAAGCTTGATGTAAAGTTTGTTTTACCTATGTTTAATGGAGATGCTAATCCTGAAAAACTAGATAATTGGATCCGACAAGTTGAAGTATATTGTCGTGTTCAACATATTGATGAAGAGGAAGTTAAAGTGCAACTGGATTCTCTTTAGTTGGAAGGCACCACTCTCGTATGGTGGGAGATAAAGCTTCAGGACAGAAGTAAGTGTGGTAATCTTCTTTCCTCATGGTCAGAATTTAAATCAGAGATAAGGAAGCATTTCTATCCATTAGGGTATTTACATAAAGCAATGATGGAATGGAAAACTTTAAGTCAAGGTAAAGGTCAGACTGTACAAAGTTTCACAGAAGAATTTAGGAAGAAATCTATAGCATTGAACTTTCCTTTGAATTCTTATGAAACTTTAGTGAAGTATATTGGCACACTTCACAGTTATATTCGTCATACTTTACTCTTGTTTAACCCCACTAGTCTTAACGAAGTTTGTGTACAAGCCACTCACCTTGAGAATAGGGGGAAACATGTTCAAGAAGATCCCACGAAGAAACCTTCAAGTTTCCCACAAAATACTTTCAATAACTTTAAAAGGAAGGAAAAGAAGACCGCTACAGTGACGAGAGAAGGAGGAAAACCATCTTGCACTCATTGCAAGAAGGGCAGTCACAATGAAGAACATTGTTGGAAACTGCATCTAGAAAAGAAACTGAAACCATTCGATGGAGAGGGGAAGACAAAGACCGTTGCTACAGTGCAACAAGATCTAGGTTCCAATTCAGGATATGAAGGAAAGATCACAACGGTTGGAGTACAAGGTAAAGATTCTCTTCATGCTAATTCAAGTTCCAATGATGAATCTCATATTGATGAATGAAAGAGGAATGAGTTATTTCATATAAGAGTTGTATCTAAACATACTAAGATATATACATTATTCGATCCGTGTTCCCAAGTAAACTTAATATCTGAAGCACTTGTCAAGAATATGGGTCTTGTAACGAAACCACATCCAAATCCTTATCCTCTTGGTTTGGTATGTGATAAAGAAAAACTCAATGTCACCAAACAATGTAGGATCATATTTTCTTTTGCTTCAAAGTTGATTGATGAAATGGATTTGGATGGTGTACCACTTGATATATGTGGCATAGTGTTGGGGAGTCCTTATCTTTATGATAGAAAAGCAGTCTTCTTTTGTCATGACAACAAATACCACCTTACTAAAGGGGGAGTGGAATATATTGTTAGATCTCATAGCATGAGGGTAAATACAACACTTGTTAGTGCAGGACAAATGAAAAGGCTCATAACCACTAATAAGAGATATGTACTCATGGTCATCAAAGAGAAAGATGTCAGGACATCCGACGCTTTCCAAGGATGTGATTCGTCTCATAAAAATGAATTAATTGATATTGTTTCTAAGTATGATGATATTTTTCAAGAACCAGATGGATTACCTCCTAAGAGGGAAATCCAACATGAGATACATCTTCAGCAGGATTCTCCTCTTCATAATGTGGGCATGTACAGGATGTCAGTTGTGGAGATGACAGAGATCAAGAAGTAGGTACAGGACTTATTGGATCAAGGGGTCAGGAGGCCCAGTTCATCTCCTTGTGGTTCTCCGATCGTGATGGTGCCAAAGAAAGATGGAACATGGCAAATGTGTGTCGATTACCTGGCCTTAAATAAAATCATGGTGAAAAATCGATACCCTCTTCCTCGTAAAGATGATTTACTTGATTAATTGAAGAATGTTTTTTATTTTACTAAGTTGGATTTGTGCAGTGGATATCATCAAATCAAGGTTGCAGAACATGATGCATGGAAGACTGCCTTTAAAACCAAACAGGGATTGTTTGAGTGATTAGTTATGTCGTTTGGGCTTTGTAATGCTCCGACAAATTTCATCTGTGTGATGAATGAGGTATTCATGCCTTTCCTATATGACTTTGTGATTGTGTATTTAGAAAACATTATTGTTTTTAGCGGGACTTGGGATGAACATGTAAGGCATGTAAAACAAATATTGGATACTTTGCAAAGGGAAAAGTTGTATGTGAAAATGTCTAAATGTGAAATTGGAAAGACTACACTTGTATACTTAGGTCATATTTTAGGAGGAGGACAATTGAAAATTGATCCTTCCAAAATTGAAGTAATTGTAAAATGGCTTGAGCCAAAGAGTGTAACAGAAGTCTGAAGCTTCTTAGGTGCAGTCCAATATTGGAGGAGATTCATTCCCAACTTCTCCTTTATAACAACTCCTTTGCATGCCTTAACCAGTGTGAATACCACTTTTTAGTGGGAAGGAAAGAAACAAAAATATTTTGACACTTTGAAGGAGAATATCAGTACCGCACCAGTATTAGCACTATCGAATCTTCAACATCTTTTTGAGATTGAGACAGATGCCAGCGGATACGCTATGGATGCAGTATTGATGCAATATCGTAAGCCTATCTATTACTACTCTGAGACTTTTAACCAAGTTGTTGTTAACTATCCTACATATGATAAAGAGTTGTATGCATTAGTCCAAAGCGTAAAGAAATGGAAGCATTACTTGTTAGGTAAGGAAACAATTATGCATACAGATCACCAGCCCTTACAGTATATTCAAGAACAAGCCAAACTGCAACAATATCAACACTATATATGGATGGGTTTCCTACAACAATTTCATTTGGTAATCAAGTACAAGAAGGGTACAAGTAACAAGGTAGCCGATATGCTTTCTAGACCTCCTATTGTTGCTTCTATTATTTTGAAGAATACTTCTTTATCTCATGATATCTATGTAGAGCAACATGCAATCGATGAAGATTTTAAAGAAGCATATGAGAAGCTAAACCATGTTGCACAGGTAGAGAACTATTTTCTACAAGGAAAATTACTCTATCATCTTGGGAAGCTATGTATTCCTACAAGTGAACGAGTCCATGTAATACGAGAAGCTCATACTTCTCTTGTGTCTAGGCATTTTGGGGTAGGAAAAACTATGGCTCGTTTGCAGAGGTTTTTCTATTGGCCTCAAATGAAAGCAATTGTAACTAAATATGTAAAGGGGGTCACTTCCTGTTCCATCCCATCCATGGGAAATCATTTCCATGGATTTTGTAGGGGGTGTACCAATGACCAAAAGGCGTCATGATTATTTGTATGTCGTAGTGGATAGGTTCAACAAGATCTGTATCTTGATGCCATGTAAAAAACAGATCACTGTTGAGCAGACTGTTAATCTCTTCTTTCAGTATGTTTGGGTTCATTTTGGGTTATCCACATCCATTGTCTCGGATCGAGATACTCAATTCCTTGGAGATTTTTGGAATAGCTTGTGGAGAATGATGGACACCAAATTGAAGAGGAGAACTTCTTTTCATCTGCAGACCGACGGACAGATAGAGGTGGTAAACAAAACAATGGTACTTTTGCTTCGAGTCTACTGCATCAAGCATCCTAGGTTATGGGATGAACATATACCCTATGTACAACATTCTTATAACCGAGCTTTACATTCATCCACTCAGAGTTCACCTTTTGAGACGTGTTTTGGGTACCTATCAAAGGTTCCTTTGGACTTGATGTATGGTAGAGATGTTGATTTGAATGAAGAACGAATAGATGACAAAGCCTGCAAGTTCATCTAGAGGATTTAGAAGATACACCAGGAAGTCAAGGAACAGTTGGAGAAGAGTCAAGCACAATATAAAGCTCAACATGACAAGCACAGGTTTGATCATTAGTTTCGGTTTGGAGACCCGGTATGACTTCGTATCAGTAAGGAACAATTGAAGGGTGAAGGCAAGAAACTCAAGCCCATCCGATATGGACCCTTCACTATCTTGGTGAAAAGTGACACTAATGCTTTTCATTTAGATCTTCCACTATATATGCAGATTTACTCCATTGTGAACGTAGAGAACTTGAAACTTTTTAAGCATCCCATGATCATGGATCGGGATGAGGAAGTTTCAATACCTTCAATTGATGAGTTTTCACCTAAGTACTTGGATGATTTACAGGAGTATATCATCCTGGATAGAAGGACGAGGACTTCATGTAGGGGTGATGTTGATTATCTTCGAGTAAGATTAAAGGGCACACATCCAAGCAAGGCAAAGTGGATTGAGAAGGACAAAGTGAGGGGACTCTTCCCTCACTTACCAGTTGATTGATGAAAGATTTTGGTGGTCCAAAAAGCTCTCAGTGAAAAGGCATGATCCAAAAAGGATCCAGAGAAGGCTAAAAACAACTAAGGACGCTCAATATGGCTTCAACAAATAGAGAAAGGGAAAAAATTCAAAGTTCCCAAAACTCAGTTAAAATGGCATGGTTGCGAAGAGCGCATCGCAAGATTTCTAACGGAGAAAATGACTCGTCAAACGGAGTTACGGATCGAAAGACATAAGTGGTCAAAGTTTAGGTCAAACTTGGTCAAAAGGTCAAGGTCACACGTGTCACCACTACAAGGGTGACACATGGCACGTCCATACAATTGATGTGGTAGAGTGTTGAGTTGGCATGGGATGACGTGGAAAGGTTGTACATGTTTGATGGAAAATACGTGGGTGAATTAGGTTGTGACAAGTGTCATTTTTGTGGGAAAATTTTATGGTGCCCCGTGGCACCCCTCCAGTCTAGTTGGAAAGTGGTAAAATTATAAAACTCCCCAAGAGTCAAACTCCTAACCTCCTAGCCCAAAGGCCTTACAACTCCGCGCTAGCCAAAATACCACTATGTAGTTCTTGTTTATAATATGACAAGAATATTATTCAAGTTTAATGTTTTATGTGGGTGGAAAAGGAAAGGCGCTAGGCCTTCGTCCCAACCCTTGGTTATATGCTAAACCACACAACCATGTTTCAAACACATGCCATATATGGCATACCCACCATATTATCCGCCATTCTATCCAGTTAGTAACTGCCCACCATATTTAGCGTGCGTGCCTAATCTAGTTGCAACCACATGCTAAAAGGGGAGTCCACGGGATTCGATCCCGGGACCTATGCCAAACAAACGCTCTAAATATAGCTTCAACTACCAGCGCAATAAGCACCCTCTTTATTGCATAACCGCCAAATTTTTATATAAAAAGTGGTGTTTGCCAGTGTACGGGGACAGAGGAGAACCAAGAGCATGCCCGTACGGATTTTAACACGTATTTTGGCACACATTTCAAGATTTTCTCAACCTTATTGTAGAGGCAGGGGTGTCTCTTGGGCCTGAAAGTGCCAGACTCAGATCAAGGTGTGGAAACAATCATTTTTAGGTAACTCGACACCAAGAACGCAACGGTGATTTTAGTTTTCTGATATGAGCAAAAAATGTGTAGCTTAACTCTAGAATGAGGTATACTTATGTATTTTGCCCAATTCTTTTGTGGATTTAATAAAAAAACCTACCCATTTGAGAGTAGGACCCAGAGACGTAGTCTATCAAGGACGAACTCTGTTATCAAGTTCTTTATGTTCATATTGCATGCTTATGTCTCTTTCCTTTTGAGATTTTCCTTCTTTGTGGTGTACTTTAGTTTATGCTCATTTTATGCAATTCTTTAATAAGTCACCTGACGAAAAGATCCTGGAACATCCAAGGTTCAGAGGAGATGATCATGATCATCCTGCACAACACTTGATTGATTTTCATCAATACATGGACCAACTTGATATTCATCATGAAGATGTATTGCTAAAGATGTTTATGTACTCCTTGGAAGGAGAGGCGAGACAATGGTATCAATCTCCTCATGTTTCCAGTATTTCATCATTAAATGATTTCCATGCTACTTTTCGTTCATGTTGTAAGAGGATTTATCATGTCAGATGCCTCTTGAATGATTGTTGTGAGCAATTTAAATCTCTTAGAAAAAATTTCAGTAGGGCTTTAGTGATGAGATCAGTGAAGATATTTTGGAATGTTCTCATAATGCTCCTAACAGTTTTGATGGCCATTCGGATGGGTCTCTACGTGAAGAATTTGCTACTGGAAATATTTGTGAAGGGCAGTATTTTAGTGAATAAATTCTTGAAAATTATATTGATAGTGAACAATTTTTTTTATCATTTCCAGTTGAAATCAATCAAAAGTCTCCATCCTATCATGATGAAGAAGATTTGATCATTCATGATACTTACTCTCATTCTTATTTTCAAGGATAAGTTTTTCAAGATGTTGTTGATGATAGTGTCATGGATAGTATGACAACAAATTTATTGGATTGTCATAATGAAATTTTTGTTCCAAAAGACCAGGTTGTTCATTTGTGTTCTTTCTTTGAAGAGCATAATGAAAAAAAAAAATTGTGAATTTCAAAATTCAGAAATTTTTTATAGTCAACCTGTATATGATGAATATGAAAATGGAGAAGAGCAGAAGTTCACATCAGCATTCATTGGCCTGTGCAACAGTGAGCCCGTCTTTTTATGAGTATGAATCTAATATAGGAGAAATAGATGAAGGAAATCAACTTATCCAAGATGTTGTCATTCATTGTCATAAAACAAGTGATGTTCATGTGTTGTTTCAAGGAAATCAAGTGGATTATGGTCTCACAAAAACAACAGAAATTGCAAGGGAGCATTTTGGGTTTTTTCATCAGCTGGAATTTTTTCATATTATATATGATCCAGTCCTTAAAACCGAATCTACAGTCAACCAAATCCAAAATTGTCAAGGGGAAAACGCCTGTAAAAGAAAAACTAACTTCTCAAGCCACCAAAATTTTATTGAAAGAAGATTCACCTACAGTTAGGGTAACTCGTGCTGGCAAGAGAAAATTACAAACCTAACAAGCTATTGGTGATTTTCCTGTAGGTAAAGATGATGATAAAGGCACTATTAGTTGAGGTAAGAATCCTAAAACGAATGAAGAGACTGGCATTTATCCTGATCCAAATATAAAGAGGGAATTTGATGAATATGAAGTTTACACCACAAGTCCAGTTCAGACTCCAATCAAACAGAAACAACAATCTACAAGTAAGAAGACTGCAAAGGGTAAAAAACAGAGTAAAAAGCAAACACCTACACCTAAATTACCTAGAAGGAATTATACCAGCGCTGCTAATAAATTTAGACTGAATTCAAAAGCATTGTTTTATCGTTCCATCAAGAAGGAGAATCTTATAATTATAGAAGATAATTCAGAGGATTCTAAGAAAGAGATCAAAAAACAGGTAGTGGCATCTTCTTTACACATAACAGATAAGGAATATGAGGACTTGAAGAAGAAACAAGAAAAGGGAAAGAAGATTGCATAGTAATCTAGAAGACCCATGACTAGAGAAACTACAAAATCAACTTCAATATTTGAATTTATATTTAAGGGCACAGATGCAGTTTATGGTGACATAAATGATCTTTTTCCAGAACTCGACCAAATGCAAGACCTTCCAGAAACCAGAGACTCTGACAGCACTGAATATGAATACCTTAGTTTTGGGATATCTTCTAAATATATATGTGATTAAATTAAGAAAACCCCAAGCTACTATAGATCTGAATTTACATACCCCTGTAGAGGAATATCCAGAATTTAAAGTGAAAGGAAGGAAGGAAAAAGACAGAGTAAAGGAGCTACTAACACAACAGGGAGAAATGTTTTGGGAACTGTAGCTATGTTTTATCATGGAAACACTACATATACATGCATTTCTTCAGTCAGTGGTACTGGGAACAACTTATTTGATGGCAGTGCTGCAAATGTTGTAGTTTTACATGTTCAATTACTCAGTTCTGTCATCCAACAATCTACCTTTATTTTCTTTATATCACCTGCTCTCTTTGGAATAACATACAGTGGACCTATGGTACCACAACAGGTGCCTCACAGTTGAAATTTCCCATTCTATGAACCTCATATGGTGTCTCAATAGTTGGCTTATACAACCTCAAAAAATAAGAAGAGCAAAAATCAATACAGACATACTTTGTTTTTTACCTATTTTAGTCTTTATCCTCAAGAGAGGTTTTAGAACATATGGAGATGAATTTGTTGAAACAAAAATAGGTTTCTGTTGATAACAGGCCCCTTCACAAAAACCTCTCTCGGTTTTTACACATCTATCACATTTTAAGAGATTCAAATATATCTTTGAGGCCTATTTTTCAGAAATTTCATAATAAATAATTTCCCGTTTTAGTCACTAATTTTAGACAAGGTTTCAGAATAGCTCGAGATGAATTTTTGGAAACCAAAATAATTTTTTGTTGGGAACGAGCCCCTTCACAAAAACCTCTCCTGTTTTTTTACACAACTATCACAGTTTTGGAGATACGAATAGATATTTGAACTATATTTTTCAGGAATTTCCCAGATTTCTTTTCCTAAAAAATCTCATGGACAACAATTGATGAGCCACATCATCAATTTGACTTGGAGATCAGATCTGATTTCCTCCTTGATTATTTGAAACAAGAAACTAAATATATATGAGGAGGTTTTCGGATCCATTTCTTTTGGATCTTGATAAATATGTATTCTTTCTATATAAACATGGTAGAAGGAGAAGTAGGGGGTCGATAAGTTGGGCATTCAAGGACCTTTTTGTAAAATCCACTGTAAGAAAGTTTATATTCCATATTGATACTAAATGGAAAAGACATGTTGATGGTCAGATCCTCTTTCATATCTTATTATTTTTCTTTTCACTTGAATTAATTTATTCTGTTGCAATGCATTTGATTTCTTGATTTTAAGTAACACAATGAAAACTTTGTTGTTTTTGTTTATTATCAAGATTGTCTTCAAGTACATGTTCTTGTTTCTCAATCATATTTTGAAATAAGAAATCCATATGGAGTTGACAAACTACATACTTTCATATATTCCCTTCTTTATTCACCTTTTCATGCATCATGGGCCTTGGATGTTGAGTAGATGAGCTTGCATATTGTAGATATATCTAGATGGTCACTCGGAGGGAAGGAATCCCCTCACCTTGGGCAAGGCACCCAAAGCATAATAGGTTTTTTTTTTTTTTTTTGCTGTGATGTTTCACTTGGAGACAATGACACGCCTATTTGGAGAGGTTATGAAGCCTTATTCACCTATGATGTCACACTTTATCCCTTGGAAATTCTACACGTGGATGTGACATCATGTTTTGATGAGGTTTGAGTTGAGCTAGCATGGAGGGATGCTTTTTGATGATGATTGTTGGAAATAGTGTTGTCATTGATGTCAAGGGAAGAAAATATCAAAGACAGGGGGAGACTCCATGAGTTGATGAGTTACTGCACATCTACCCAATGTACATGAAGGAAAAAATGAATGAAATGTAAACAGAGAAAGCGACCATAATCTTAGTCGATCTAGATAGAGGAGGAAGAGAATGCCCCTATGTGATGACTATGCACTATTAAAATCTCTGCAAGTGTTCTTTGTTTACCATGAAGATTAAGTAATTGTGTGTAAATAAAATAGATTGAACTTTGGCTACAGAGATTTAAAGAAGAATGGTGTATGGATGAAATTGAGGAGGTAAAGAGCTTTGTGGTAGAGTGATCACAAATCAATAAATCTCGACGACACAAAGGAAGCTATCTACAAAAATAATTCTATTAAGGGAACCAAAGTTGAAGTATGAAGGCACAACAAATTTTTTTCACAAAACAATATATTCCACATTTGTTGGGAAAAACCAAGACCAAAGAATTTATAATGAAAAATTAGTACTACGTTGTTTGAATAAAAACAGACAAGTCACAAAACCTTGCACTGGAAGTTAACTTTTGTTGGGAGAATGATGGACCAAGAGTAGGTTAAATCCTAACCATTCATCTCCAAAGATAAACTATTAAGATCAAAGATTGAGGTCTGATACTTGGTGGGTCAATGCAGTCACGTTAATGCCATGATAGCAACCACATCAACCCCATGATAGAAACCACATCGGCGCCATGATAACAACCACATCAACACCATGATAACAACCTCATCAATGCCACGTTTCCCATCAAATGATTTCCACATCAGAGGGAGTCCACGTCGGTTCCATAATAAGAAGTTATGCAGATTCCATGTATGGTGCCATGTGTATGTCATCTAGTACATGAAGAATACATCCACATGGTAGCCACCTCATCTTCAACATCAACACAAGAGATATCCAAAAATGAATGAGTATCAAGATATCATGGAGATGGGAGCACAATGAACAATTGGGAGTGTGTGAAGAAATGGGTGTGAACCCATGGACCCACAAACCTGTGACGAAGATCTTGAAAAATAACTATGTGTCAAGAATTGATCGGACGAACGAGGGAACACATATAGAGTCGGGGAGATGTTGTAGACTCATGGCTCGTGGTGAAATTTCAAGAATTGGCTAAGTATCAAAATGCTTAAGTACCAAGAGATTTTGAAGAAATTGACTAAGTATCAAGAATATATTGGATGGTCCAGAAGGTCGCCACTTGTCACAAATAAGACGACCCAGAGGGTGAGAGATCCGACAGCCCAGGAGGTCACCACATGTCATAGATTGAATGGCCTAAAGGGTGAGAGCTCTGATGATTCATAATAATGTCTTGTAGACTCTGATTGAGAATACTTAGAAAAGTTTCTAAGTATGGGTGAAAATTGATTGCATCGGGCTATGAGTGTATTAAGAGTCAGCGAGTATGAAAAGATATGCTGTATACCATGAAGAAATGATTGGAAATGTGTCTAGGTATAGGTGCAAAATGAGTGTGACATAGCGTGAAGGTGCATTTTGGAGGCTGTGGAGGTATGAAAAGATATGAATTAGACCCACGGTGAAACCATCAAGATAACAAATCGATCAGTGAGGCTATTGGAAATTTGATCGAATGGTGGGTGTGAGCTAAAGGATTGAACTATGTGAGAATTGGATCAACGGTCGATATTAATCTGAGGACCAAATCAAATGACTTCTATGTGTCATGGTTGCATGGTGTGTTCTTGAGGACACTTAAGTAGATCAGTGATTGTGACTAAATGGAGGTATAGATCGGATGAAGAATGTGCATTGAGGTTACACGTGGTCCTGATATGCTAAGAAGATTGACAGTCGAGATCAAATCAAGGATATATTGGATGGTCATTGAACGTTGAGGACATATTATGTGTTTTGGTGGACAATGAAATAGATCAACGATTGAAATTGAATCTTAACATGATCCGACAACTGTCGAGGGTCAAAATGTATGCTATGTCCAATAAATAGATGACATGCGATAGAAGGAGATTGGGACAAATTTTATTGAAAGTGTTTTGATAGCTCGATTTGGAAAGAAAAGAGGACTCGGTGACACGACCAAGCATAATTTTTGTAAGTGGACAAATCCGTGGAGGTAGGTAGTGTACAAATAATGATTCCATGTTTGTTTTATGGACGAGTGAGGAGTGGGAGAAGTGGATTATTGTTACACATTGTTTTCGTCATCTATGATGGTTAATGATGTAAACCTATCTATTGCCTTTAAGAGGGGTCCGCAGTGGCACGAGGATTCTTGAGAGAAGGGAGAAGAATTTTTCACGAGAAAAGAAGTTGCATTTTCCTATGCAAAAACCTTATAAAGAGAAGTTTCCGCGGGTTGCTATATAGCGAGGGTCTTGAAGTATTAATTCCGCGGTTGCTATATAGCGAGTCATAGGACTTTCATGGTACTATATGAAGCGAAGTCGCGAGGAAATGACCACACTCACATGAGTTGCTGCTATATAGCGAGGATGCGGAGAATTCCGATACCCGTCTAAGGAAAAAGCGATACGGTTTCGAATTTTTCTAGAAGAGCTTCTTGGAGTGAGGTGGCATCGAGCGGTTTGGATCTTACTGCAGCTTTCATGATTTAGTGGGATCATCTAACCTCCTCACCCTATCTTCTTCGGCTTATAAAAGGAGAAGAGATCTCATTGAGAAAGAGGTTCATGGTTCTTGAGCTTGGATTCTTTGGCTTGGAATTATTAGCTTGGTTGGAGTGGCTGAGATTTTTCTTTGTCAAGATAGATTTGGAGTAGCTATCAGGATCTATGGTCTGAGAATTCTTGGAGGCAAAGTGTGTAGAGGAAGCGAAGGGTGAGTTGAAGGAATATACGACATCAAGGCAATGGTTGTAATCTCTCTTTTATATTTAATATGATACAGTAATATTATTCTTTCCTATAAAGCTTGCTTTGTTTTATTGTATGATTCCTTGATCACATACATGAGTTTATATTGAGTTTATGCTATCACTATCATTTTGGTTGGTTTGTGTTGTTTGATATTGACTACACAAACCTTTGGAGTAGGCATGAGAAACAAAGACTATAGGAAGCTTTATAGGTATGTTACTTATTCTTACCTCTTAGTAAATTCAATATTTACCAAAACTTAAGGAAAGCGTCCTAATGCATCTGTTTGTTCGATCAGTGGATCTAGGAGATCGGTTGTGTCCGCCTGAGGATTTATCCATAAACAAATTGGCGACTCATGAAACATCCCTTAGTTATTTTTGGTTCCTTGATTCTTTGTGGCCATTTTGCTCGTATTACCTTTTTCTTCTGATTTCTAAACCTCTGAGTCTCTAGGATACCCTGAGACACCTTATAGGTTACCAATCCAATTTGGATTATGCTTGATTTTGAAAAAAATTTCATATTTTCAGAGATTTCCATAGCATTGCTTATTGACGGTCTGCGGAGATTGAGACCTCCTGCCATATATGATCAGTCTTGGAAAGAAGTCCCTTGCATAATACACTTGATTGGAGTGCGGAAATTTGAATTTATACATACGCTATGTAAAGAGCTTACACAACGGATAGTTTTTTCGAAAATTTTTGAATTCAAGTTTTGACTTTTTCCAATAGCTTAGGGAGGTTGATTTAAGTCTTTTGACCACTTCAGCCTCCCTTGGTTTTCTTATCTTTGATTCATTTGACCTTTTGGGTCGATATAGGTTTTGTAAGCTTGTTCTTTCTATCATTTTACGGTCATGACATCTTTTGAGTTGCTTTTTAGCCACTTTTGCTTTGTTTATTTTTGAAGGATTAGTCTCTTGTTGTACGCACTGTGTCCAAGGCTTACCTGCGGATAGTTTTTTGAAAATTTTTGAATTCAAGTTTTGACTTTTCCAATAGCTCAGTAAGGTTGATTTAAGTCTTTTTGACACTTCATCTCACCGGTTTGCTTATCTTTTGATTCCTTTGCTTTTTGGATCTGATATAGGTTTTGTAAGCTTGTTCTTGCTCTGTTTACAGTCTGCTTGACATCCTTTGAGTTGCTTTTAGCCACTTTTGCTTTGTTTATTTTTGAAGGATTAGTCTCTTGCTTTGAGTATCTTTCAATTACAAAGTGTGTGTTTTCTTTAGAATTGTTTAAGGAACGATCAGATTTCTTCTAAATAGTTCGCTTTAAAAGAAAACTTTTAGTTTGGGTTTCTTTGTTTTAAGAAAGTTCATTATTGATTTTAGTGACATTTTTAAAACAAAAAGATTTGATTTCTTGATTTGGATTGGGAGCATCCTTGCATTTGAAGTAGCGAAATTGCATGATTGATATTGATGAGTTTAATATATTTTGGGACATTGTGCATATGGGAATGATAAATGTTTTCTCCTTCTCGTAGCATAGATTTCATTGAACTGAAAAGATTGCATCTTCATAT
>SNQJ01S0092056.1:49774-61136 GCA_010110895.2 Picea sitchensis | reverse complement strand
TTTTTCTGAGTTGGTTCGCAACTATTTTCTACACAAATACTTGTGGTGCAAGATTTGGATATTTGGTTTCATCTTCTATGTCATGGTCGGAATGCTTGAGCTTCTCGACGTGACCCAATAGATACGGGTCCACCTATACCCCCTCCGGTATGCGAGGTAGCACAATCTCTGCAACCAGTTTCTTTCGAGGTGAGCCTGGTATCTGAAATCGGTCCTTCTGTTTTGTTGGCTGGCTCGAAGTTCCAGCAACTCCTGGCTGCTCGCCTGCCATCCACTCTAGCCACACCAGGTAGTTGCAGTGATCTCCTCAGCTAGGTGACCTAAGATGGGTGCTTGTGTCTCATCTGGTTTCTCCTCTACTCTCAGATGTTGTGCCATTCTATTGTTCTTTCTGTACTTGTTGGTGGAATCCTACCAAGATTCAATATTTCTCCATCGATAGTAACTGATTCAGTATTTCTTGTACTGTGCGTCATTCTGTCATGTGTGTGATAGTTTCTACACATAGACTGGGTATTAAACATTCTAACGAAACTACTACTTCTTGACTATAGACTAGTTTGAATGGTGTGTGGCCTGTCAAATTTTTTCTTGTGGTTCTATACACCCATAACACTGCTAGTACCTTGAGGTCCCAATCGTCCATGTTGACATTACATATCTTTGTCAAGGCGTTTTCTATAATTTTTTTGAAGGCTTCTATCATGCCATTTTCCTCTGGATGATACGGTGTGATTTTTTGGTGATGAACTTCAAACTCTTTGTGCATCGCTCAGATGGTGTTGTTTATGAAGTGCATTCCTTGGTCACTCATACAAATTCTTGGGCACCCAAATCTAGTAATTACATGTTCAAATAGAAAGTGTGCAGCTGTCTCTGCGCTGCAATCTTTTACTTGTGCAACTTCTGCCCATATTGTTAGGTATTTTGTTGCGGTGATAATATATCTCGTCCCCATTCTTTTGGCTGGTGGGTTAATGGGTCCCACAAAGTCTATCGCCCATTTCTTGAATGCCTAAAGTGTCACTTGTGTTCGTAGTGGCATCTCGTCCCTTCTATTGGGTTTGCCTAGCCTTTGACAGACATCACATTGTTGGAAGTACTCTTTCGAGTCTCTATGGATCATTGGCCACCATAATCCTGTGCTTCATACCTTCTGCGCGGTAGATTTTCTTACATAATTCCCTCCTGCTATTCCCTTGTGGGCTTCTACTTAAATTCTTGGTCATTCATGGTCTAGTACCTATCTTTGTAAGATGATATCTGCGCCCATCTTGTATATATGTCCTGCAATCAATTGATAGTCGGTTGCGTGGACTACCAAGTTCTTCTTCTGCGTAGTGGTATATTCTTGCGGTGCAGTACCTGTGCTCAGGTACTGGATGATCTCTGTGAAGTAATCGTCAACAATCTATACTGAGAATAGTTGTTCATCTAGAAATTTGTCTTCTAAATTCGTTGGTTCCTCTCTATTTGTGACCCTCGATAGGTGGTCAAGTCCTGCATTCAGTTTTCCTAGTTTAACTATTACCTCAAAGTCAAATTCTTGAAATAGAAATAACCATCGACATATTCTCCCCCCCAACATTGGCTTGTTGACTAGGTATTTCAGGGCTGAGTGATCTGTAAACATCTTAAAGTATTTTCCCAATAGGTAATTTTTGTATTTCTATAGTGCATAAATCATAGCTAGGCCTTCTCTTTCTGTCGTGTTATAATTATGTTTTGAGTCTGATAATTTTCTTCTTGCGAACACTATTGGGTGATCCAAGTCTCCTACTCTTGGTTGTGCTAAGATAGCTCCTAGTGCTATTTCTTATGCATCTACATGTACATGGAATGTCTTCTCACAATCTAGAAATACCAATATTGGTGCGGTGACCATATTTTCCTTCAAGGTATCCAGACCGTGTTGACACTCTTCGTTCCATTGATACTTTGTATCATTCCTTAACAATTTTTCCATTGGCACTGTAATCTGCGCATAGCCTTTGATGAATTTCCTGTAATATCTCGTATTTCCTAGCATTGCTCTTAGTTGGTGGACTGTTTTTGGTGTTGGTAGGTTAACAATGACTGTGATTTTGGCCGAAACCACTAGCAAACCCTGTTTTCATACTATGTGTCCCAATAGTATCCCAAATGGTGTTCCAAATATGCATTTCTTGATATTCAGTGATATTTGGCACTGTCTGCATCGTTCTAACATTAGTCATAAAACTTCCACATGGTTTTTTAGTAAGCTATACATTGTCCAATCATCCAGGTATACTTCAAGTAATTGATGGATGAATTCCTTGAATGTTGCGATGACCACTCCAAAAAATATCACAGGTGCATTCTTCAGTCCGAACGGCGTGACTGTATACTGATAAGATCCCCATTCTATCATGAACGTGGTCTTGTGTCTATCCTCCTGTGCTATCTTAATCTAATGATATCTTGAGAGTCCATCGGTGAATGCGTAGGCTTCGTGCCCTCCTACATTCTCGAGTACGTCACCCATGAACGGTGTGGGGAATGGGTCGTGTAGGCATGCATCATTCAACTTCCTCAAGTTGATGCATATCCTGATCCCTCTTCCATGTTTCTTGTCCTGTACTACCACCAGGCTTATCCATTCTAATTCTTCGACTAGTTCAATGATCCCAACCTTGAGCATCCTGTCTATATCATCTTTAACTTTCTATTTATATATGGGGTTAAATCTATATGGTTATTGTTTAATGGGTCTCGCATTGGGTCTAAGTGGTATCTTCATTTCTCCTAATTATCTGGCTATGCCTTTCATCTCTATAAAAGTTGTGGGAAAAAGGTTGTTGTATTCATGTAACAATTCTTTGGTTCTTTCTAGTGTCTATTCGTCCCAGTAATCTCCAATGATGATCATTTTGGGCTACTCGGTGTTCCCTATGACTCTAAGGGTGGTCCTTCCACATCTCTCTGGCCTTCGACTTCTTCAATCTAAATATCGCGTAGATCATCTTCATCCAGTGCTTCCTCTTGTACGTGGTAGAATGACAATAGATCCTTGACTGTTTGCTTATTTTGTTTTTGTACCTCTATGATAGCTTCCACTTTCAGTTCTTCAATGAGTATGATGTCTCTGATACATTTCAGGGCTGCATCTATGTTGGGGTTCTCATGCTCAAATGAGAAAGTGACTGTAAAGTTATGTTGGAGTGTCGCCCATGTCATAATTATTTTACGCATTTCCTGGTCTGTATACCAGTTTGTTGGTATTCCCTCTAAAGTATGAATGAAGTGGTGAGACCATTCCTCTGGTGGAATCATTTTCCACATCTTTTTAAATGCCTCCAGGTGTTCTGTTGGTGTGCCTATTCCGTCATATTTCTGTTGTCTGTTACTTGTCTGTTCTGCATCGAACCTTATGTGCATTAATCTCTTACATTATTACCAATCTATGATAGTCTCTTTGTGTACACCCCACCATCTTGTGGGTGTAGCCTTTAGTGCTAAATCCAATGCTAGCAATCTATGATTTTCTAATACTTCATCTTCATATTGTGTCAAGAAAGTTTCCAAATCATTTAGCCCGTGAAAACTGGGTGGTTCTCTAATTTCTATGCCAATACACCTTATTGCATGGTCTATTCTAGCACACCTTCTCGTGGATACTTTGTTAATATTTTCTTCCAGTTTTCTAACCCAGTGTATGAGTCCATTTTACATGAAATAATGCTCTGCCAACTGAGTACCCTGTCTGCAGTTGGGTTTATATAGTCCGCATCGCGTGTAGTTGTTCTGTACAATTGGTTGATCTCTTCTGAATCTAGACAAGTGGGTTCTAAAAACCTCTCTCTTTCTGATGGGTCGAGTGGGGCTATAACCCTGTAGTCAAGTGGGGCTATGACCCTATAGTCCCCCAACTTGAATGTTATTTTTCTATTTTTTAAGTTAATTATGGCCTGGTTGTCGAACGCCCAATCCAGACCATGTAGCGTCTGGTAAGGTGTTGTGTCATCTACTATTTTGATGACTTCAAAGTCTACCTTAGTGCACACACCATCTAGATCTACCATCACTCCTTTCAGTCTACCTATTGGTAGGACTCTATGTTGATTTTCTATCTTTAATTGAACAATTGAGTATCCCAATGTAGGTTCTCCTATGCATTGTGATGTAGCTTTTGGTAGTACATTCACTTCGGATCCTAGATCTAGTATAACATCTCCCATATTGAAATCCCCAATGTTATCATTTAGTCTAAATTCCCTACTTGTTCTTCTTCTTGTATGTAGGTGGTTGACAATTATCAATTCTGGCTTTTGTTCCGTCTTTCTACTACATTTTTCTAAGATGTTTTGCAATATTTTGATAGATGAAGGATCACTTAACATTTTGATGCATGATTGTAAAAAGTCTTTGATAGTACTTACTTGTTCCTTGGGTTGTATTCTGTTGGTAAGGTCCAGTGATGGTGGCATTTCATCTTCCAAAGCTTCCTTGCTTTGTTGTGTCATCGACGCAATCTTCTCCTTCTAGAATTCTTGTCAGGATTTTGTAAAGATCTCCTTCTCCTTATGCACATCGAACTGCTTCTTGGGGTCAGTGTTCTTCTTTACCCATTGGTTCTACACTGGTACCTGTCAAACTACATCATTTCCTGTTTTCATTCCTCCTCAAGTGACTATGATGTTTCGTCCATCATCCCTTGCTTCAACTGAAATCCACTGAACATTTTGGTTATTTTGATTCCTTTTTTCCTGGATCTTTACAAGTAATGTTAGACATTCTTCATTATCATGGTATGATGCACGACAATACATGCAAGTCACTGGTGGCAATGGGCACTCTCATGCATAATGTCCTGGTTGCTGGCAATTGTGACATGTGACTGGTCCTCTATTGCATCTGAAACCTCCTCTAGCTCGTCCTACTCCTCTATAATCTATGCGATCACCTTGTGTCATGTTATACTGTGGTCCCTGATTATACTGAGTGATATTGTATTGGGGTTGTGTCGGGTTGTACTATGGCTGCACATTATTGTACAACTGCGACGCAGTATTATACTATTGCTACACGGTGTTGTATGGGGTTGGGGCTTGAGTGAACTGTGGTAATTCTTGCCGAGTCATCATTTATGCATGTACCCTGTATGCATCTGATGTTTTTTCCTACATCATCTCCATAGTTCTAGAATCTTTGTCATCATGGCCGACTGACTTGCAAAAGGTTAAATATTAGTTCTTTGGGACTATTTGGTATTTTTGCATCATTGTGCAGTGGTAAGGGTCGTGACCCTGTTTCTTGCATATTTCACACCATAATCCTCCCTATGGTAGTGGGTTTGGCATCTATTTCACCATATACTGTGTGAATGTTCGGTATTCATTCTTATGGTGTCCTTTCATCCTACAGGTAGTGCACCAAACAACTTTTCGTTTGTCCTTGTTCTTATTCTAGTTCAGCTAAAATGTTAAGTTCTTCAGATCCTCCTTCAGTTCTTCAATAGTCGGGTCCATCTGCTGGTACTGATTCTCTTCCAATTGCAAGGTTTCCTACAGAGCCTCTATTTTCATATGAAACTTTGTTGTCGTAATGGATATTTTAAGTGTGGGAGTAGTGAGTTGACAAACAGGTGTCGATGCTGCATATCGGTCATAAAGTATTTTAATTTTCCTTTTAATTGCTTGAATCTTTGATCAATCTCCCATACCGATTCTCCTTGTTTTTGTCTTATTTCAATCATCTCATTCATGTATTGATCCTCTGAGCTCGTCTTCTAGAAGTCATTTATCAATAGTTTCTTAATTTCGTCGAGTGTCCTTGTCATTCCGGGAACACTGTTCGTGTCTAGACTCATGTACCAGTCTAGTGCTCGGTCTCTTAGCGTGATCGCTAGCTATGTGAGTTTGGTGTCTTCATCAATGATCTTCTTTGCTTCCTAGATCTTTGCGCAAATGAACAAATTCTTATCAGGGTCTTATGTTGCTTCTCCTCAAAACTATGGTAATCTGATAGTAGGATTGTGTTCTGCCATTCCAAATACTGAGCTACTCCCTCCTCCACGTGGTGTAGATACTTGACTAAGGTTGTCTGAAATGGCTCCTCCAATTGTTGCTCCTTATGTATATGTACTTCCTGCTGTCGGACTTCCTCTAAACTTTGGTTGTCTAAATGGTGGTGTTCTCTTTGGTGTACTGGTCACAGTTCCTCCAGAAAATATGGAAGAAAACACCCCTTTACCCCCTCATTCTACGGAGGAATATCCTCAATAGAGCGAGGTTCAAAATACTACAACTTCCCAGGAAGAAGTTCCCACTCCTTTGGAGAATTTTTGAATTGTTTCAGAATCTCCAGAAGCTTACCGCATTCCGGAGGGATATGAACGACAGATCCTCCACCTGAATTCCGCTGGAGAATTCGTTGTCGTCAATCCTTCTGACATTCTGGCCGGGTCTTCTCAAAACCCTTTAGCCAATGACCCTTTTTGGACCACAGACATTGTTTTAAGTCCACCACGCTTGGTACGAGATCTTTATGGAATAGGGGAAGGTGTCGATGCACCATTTTCCTACACCGTACCTCCAAATCATTTCACCGGTACCACCACTTTTACAACCACACCACCCGTTGGTACGAACATACCGTTCGTTGGCCCAAGGTCTACTATTCCCCTCCAGATGGCCCATTCTACAATGGTCCCTCACATTCCGAATATCCCCGTCGGTAACGTGGTGGTCAATCAAGCTCTGATTGGTACACCTGTAACACCAAGACCTACACTCCCTTTTGGATTCAGGGAATTGAATGCTTCCACTACCACCACTGCCCAAACTACTACCCAAGTTATACCGGGAAGTTCCATACCTATCCAACAACCCGGAGGGACTGGTCTCGGTGGTCCTAACCCGCTCGGTGGCACCGGTCAGTCATTTACATTTGGTTCTCAAATCCTGAGAACCCTACCTCAAGCTGGGGGGCATCCTCCCACCGGAGGACAAATTCCATTCAGGGGGAACCTTAATGCTGGGGGGAATCCTCCCACCGGAGGACAAATTCCATTCCGGGGGCACCCTCATGCTAGGGGGCAGCCTTAATACGGAGTCTACCATCAACCACACGGACAAAATGTGTCTGCCGCACCCAATCCGTGGAACGCTCATTTTCAAGGAAACCCACAGATATCGACAGGAAAAAATGTTCAGACTCCGCAGCAACCCCCTTATGGACAAATGCCAAACCCACCCTATAATCCACAAAACCCATCCGGTTATCCTCCGCTCACACATACTTCTCAAAACATCTCAAATCCTATGTACCTTGGTCAAAACCAACCTCACATGAGAGGGCCCACTAGTTATAATTATCCACATAACCCAGTAATGGGCCCCACTGGTGTCCCTCTACCACACCAACATTACCCACAGGTTAACCAACAACTACCTTTTCTAGCTACCTTGGATCTTCCAGACTTGTCTCGGTTAACAAATGATCCCATTTATCATTCTCTGGTTTGGCCAGCTATTCCAGCTAAACTTCCTTCTGACATCCCAAAATTCAATGGAAAGTCTGGAGAAGACCCGAACAACCACGTGATGAATTTCCATTTGTGGTGTTCATCCAACTCCCTCATGGACGATTCGATTCATTTGCGTCTTTTCCAATGAACACTTACGGGTTCCGCCGCGAAATGGTATATTGAATTACCACGTGCAACTTTTCACGATTTCAACTACCTCACCATGTCCTTCCTCACGCACTTCCAACTACCCATCCGGTACGAGATGGGTACTGAACTATTAACCTCCCTTCGTCAGACAACTTCTGTACATATCTTCGATCATATCCATGAATGGAGACGACGACGAAGGCTAATCAAAGCGGTCATTCCTGACCAATTGTTAGCGGAATGGTTCACAAAATCGTTGTTACCCCAGATTGCTCGTGATGTTGCCATGGGTGGTGTAGTCACCGAGGAAGAAGCCATCACCCGAGCTCAATACTTAGACTTAGTCTATTCACAATCCGGTACTCTATATGAGTTGATACCAAACGCCACCCGTGCCACTAATGATCCATCCAAACCATCGATTGCTTCACATGCGGATGGAGTTATTGGCTCCATCAAAACTCAATCTACTACCCAGTCTACTGGAATGATCCAATGACCCGCTTCGACGACTGCTCCCAGTTCAAATGCACCCTCTTCTACCCCCCTCAAACTCAGGTCTCTGATGTGAATGCGGTCCAATCAACCCCTTCACAACAACTTGGGGGCAAGAAGAAAGCGAGAAATAAACCAAAGAAGAACAATAACAATGAACAACCCAAGACCCAACCACAAACTCCTGCTACCGGAAAGCAACCACAACGAAAACCAAAATTCCCATGTCTCATTTGTGGTGATGATCACTACACTTGAGACTTCCCACATTGCGATGAAGTGGCCAAACTTTTCAAGGGAAATTCACAACCCGCTGTGCTCACTCAACATTTTCCACAGCAACAATCTTTGGTTGCACAAACCCCCACACCGAGGGGCAGTTCCAACCAACCCCATGATGAGGCCTCGACAAGTGCCCACATTTACATGTTTAATGGAGTTAATCTAACCACTCGCTCTGTGACATATGACACGCTAGTTAAACCTGACAAGCCAAAGATCGCTAACGGTTCTCCGTCAGACCCGTTACCATCCCCCGCCAATCCTCTATCTGTTAGCCCTCCATACGAGCCACTCCAGATTGAGAAACCTTCTTTTGACTCTATCTTATGCCCTCCTAAGAGCACCATCTAGAAATCTACCTTCAATCCCAATTCACGGGCTGCCCAAAATTATGACATTGTAGAAGATTTGGCCCAAGCCCGGTGTGCCATGTCTGCCTTGGAATTTCTACAACACTGCCCCAGCCAATGTAGAACGCTCTTAGCCTCCATCGGTGCTTTTGATCCCGAGTCATCAAACAACCTCACGTTTAATCTGGATGATCATCAACCATGACTCTCCCACTAGCTAGCTTTCCAAATTGATGTTGGTGTTCACAATCAACAAATCCACCGGACTATCCTGGATGAGGGAGCCTCCACCTGTGTCATGTCTCTAGCCTATTGGAAAGGCTTGAAATCACCTGCCCTTAACAAGTCCGCTACCATGTTACGCGCCTTCGATGGACGAGGTTTTCATCCTCACGGATTATTACAATCCTTAGCCATTCAGTTGGGTGGAAAAACTGTTACCGTTGACGTCGAGGTGGTCGATGCTCCCCTTGATTACAACCTACTACTTTGAAGAAGTTGGTTCTACGCCATGACTGTCGTCGCCTCGTCATTGTTTCGATGTGTACAATTCCCCCATCAAGGCAAAATTGTTACCATCGATCAACTCGATTTCTGCACACCTGACGCTCGCATCCCTGCTACCAACAACATTCCTTTTTTGGGAGACCACCCGGTTACGTATGAAAGTGTTGGTGTTGGCTTATTGAAAGATTCTAGCCTCATGGGTACTTTCCCTACACCACTTCCACCTACCTCACATCATATTTCCGCCGTCAATATGATCTTGACTATGCCTTATCAATCCTTGGAATCATCTGGCCCTTGGATTGTGCCTAGTCCTTTGGAATTCGATGTGCTCAGTGACACTATGTCACTTAGCCCAGCCGAGGCCGCATACGTAGATATTCAATCTGCCTCTCCCCCTTTGACCACTTCACATTCATTGGAATTTGATGCCTTTTTGATGCCCTCATGTTTGGATTCCCTATCATCTGTCGTCGATTACATTTCCCACATTTTTCCTTCGGACGAATCTATTATGGAAATTCTTAGCATTGACGATCTGCTTTGGGATGATAACCATCATCGATCCTCTTTTCTTCCGCCATTGAAAGAAATTCATGGAGACACACACTCTGTCTTCCCATTTGATGTTACCCATGCTCCGCAATATCCTATCCTCACACAAGATACTCTCTCTGAGGGGAACATGAGTAACATCTCTACTACAATCACAATTGACATTACAATCAAAGAAGGTGTCGTGGAAAACATCAACCTTGGTGCTAATTGCACACCCGACGAAGTAGTTTCTTACACCACTTTGTTCAAGGAATTCCGCGATGTCTTCGCATGGAGCTACGAGGAAATTCCAGGGATCGGCCCTTCAATCGTCATACACAAAATCAAAACCTACCCTGATGCGAAACCGGTTTGACAAAAACTTCGCTCGGTTCATCCCAAGAAAATCGTAGCTATAAAGGCAGAAGTTGAAAAACTTCTAAAATCTGGCTTCATCTATCCTGTCCCTTTAACCGAATGGGTCTCCAACCTTGTTCCGGTTGCTAAGAAACAAGGGACAATCTGTGTTTGTGTTGACTATCGATATCTCAACAAATATTTTCCCAAGGACAACTACCCTACGCCCTTCATCGACCAAATCACCGATAATTGTGCAGGGAGCGTAATCTTCTCTTTCATGGATGGATTTTCTAGATATAACCAGATTGAAATCTTACCTGATGATCAACATAAGACAACCTTCATCTTCCCTTGGGGTACTTTCGCCTACCGAAAGCTACCTTTTAGCCTTAAAAATGCTGGTGCTACTTTCCAACGAGCCATGTTGTACGCTTTTCATGACATCAAACATATAGCATAACCGTATCTCGACGATTTACCCGCCCATTCGCTAAATCGATCTGATCACATTGATCATTTACGAGCAATTTTTCTTTGATGTCGGTTCTACCATATTCGTCTGAACCCACACAAATGCATTTTCTCTATCGAATCCGGTTGACTCCTCAGTTTCATTGTCTCCAAAGACAGGATCAGGGTGGATCCCTTAAAGATCAAGGCCATCTTAGCCTTACCTCCACCTACCAATTTAACCCAACTCCAGAGTTTGCAAGGCAATGAAAACTTTCTTCTCCGTTTCATCTGCAATTATGCCAAGATCACTAAAGGATTTATGCGGTTACTACAAAAGAATGTCCCTTTCATCTGGGATGACGCCGCTCAACAGTCATTCGATGCTCTCAAGCACGCTTTGACCCATGTACCTTTGTTACATCCCCCTGAATATACAAAGGATTATATCCTTTACTGGGCCGCTTCTACTTCCACCATTGCAATGGTGTTAGTTCAAGAAGACCCCAACAACGAAGAACATGTGATTTATTATCTGAGCAAGAGTTTATCTGGACCCGAACTCAGATATTCGCATGTTGAGAAATTGGCTCTGGAATCCGTCATCGCTGTCCAAAGGTTCCGCCACTACATCTTATTACGCACCACCACGGTAATCGCAGACTCCAACCCAATGTATCACGTCTTGACATGTCAAGTACTTGGGGGAAAATATTCAAAATGGATCGTTATTCTCCAAGAA
>SNQJ01S0092056.1:0-27461 GCA_010110895.2 Picea sitchensis | reverse complement strand
ATTATGAAATTTGTCCATGAGGAACCAACAAAGGAGGTTGAAATAATAGGTTTACATAGGAAACTATAAGAAAAATATGATGATGACCTAAATAAAAATGCAACACTAGGTTTTGAGAAAATAAAATTATAATAAAGAAGGAGACCTTAAATATTTTGGTCCTTTGTATTTCACTAGAATTCCAAGGTACCCAAATTCATGTCTATCTATATGTATATGGATGAACCTCAACCTAAGATTTCGAGGTCAAATTATTACATCTATATTTGAACATGTGAAACAAAAGACATGAAGAAACAATCCTTAATGTTGTTGAAGAAACAAAATAAATTTCATGGAACTAAAAAGCATTAAATTGTTGCCAAAATTGTGCCCTCTAATCGACAAAGTGAATATTGGAATTTATGTCAACATTATAACTGTTGTAGGAAAATCTCTCTGTGGACGGGTAGATTGCCTCAAAGAGCTTGACCCTAACTCTAAGACAGAAAATGCTTAACGTGGACACTGACTTCCTTTCAAATCCATACAAACTAACAAATGAGAAGGATGGAGAACAGAAGTACCTCTTTATCGACGTTTGTCCCTACACGCTCCAAGTTGAGCTTCGATCCTTTGCTCCTCGCTGAGTTCTGTAGACAAACAAGATACGACTACTTCCTACTCTATTGATATTAGCTTGAAAACAGATATATCTATCAATGATAAGTTCATGTAACATCAGACACAAACTAGAAAGAAACAGGCCAAGCGTGTCATATTAATGAAAATAACGACAACAGTACTTACAATCGTAGATGCGAATGCAATAGCTTCGTCAAGTCCCCTTCGTCTAACCCTTGCTCGAAAGATCCACAACCTGGATTATAGTAGCTTCACTGATCACTATCCTTTGGTTGACTGTGTGTTTCCTATGAGATCATAGGTTTCATGCTAGCAATTCTTCCTCTCTTTCACCATCATAGAGCTTGCTTATATAGGTTAAGAGGAGCTTAACCTCTTGAGTTATCTTTAGAAAAAGTTGAGGAACTCCCTCCTTAGATCAGGGATCCTTTGATGGAACCAAGAATTCGAGTGCAAATGCCTTCTAATCTTGAAAGATCCTCCCCTTATTCTCCTCAACGGGCCAACTACTACCTCACATTAGGCAGCGCTCCTTCAAAAGGGGTATCGGAGCGTTGTAGCGCTCCAAAGGTGGATAGAGCTCCTTCAGAGGGGGCAGGGGAGTGTTATAATGCTCCTTGAAGCCTTATAGGGGAGCACCAACACTCCCTAGACTGATATAGGGGAGCGTTTACCCTCAGAACCTTTGATTAAGAGCTCTTCTCAGGTGTCAAGAGTTCCTTGACTTCAGTTAACCAGTTCTCCTTCTCCAAACCAAGTGTATGAGATGTTTTAAGTGCCTCCTTAGTGTCTTCATTAAGGCAATATTCTTGAATGATGTCTTCGACACTTGTGAACAACTTGTGACACTTTCAAAAGTTGTAAGGAAGATGCGACACTTACGACAATTGAGAGGAATATGCGACACTTATCCAGTTGAGTAATTTTGACATGTAACAGTAATTCCAATGTTGAGGGGGAAATAGAGTGAAATCACTAGGCGACTACCATGACTATGATTACAACAAATAATCATGCAATAGTGTAACCTTACAAAGAGGAAGTTGGAGGTTTTAAGACATCAAAGAAGATCTCGAGTGTAGGTTTTTGATAACCTTTGGTGGATGAAGGCCCACACAAAAAATTGTTTACTAGGTTTGAATCCATAGTAAATAGCACTATGTCTACAATATCCAAAGTAGTGGATTCTATTTAGAGAATCAAGATGGTCTAAACTTTCGTTGGATGGTTCATTTGACTTAAGCAGTTCTAGAAAAAATGATGTAGACTTTAAGGAAGGAACGGATTCCAATGTTAGTGTTTCTAGTGGCATTGGTGGCCACTTTCCATCCTTTTATCACTAAAAAAAATCATAGGATGACTCACTACTATCTTGAAGGTATTGGAGCCAAATCACCCCACAAGGAAGTAAGTTCCTAGTTTGGTGTAAGTTGGTAGGACTTAACATATTTTAAATGCGAGATCAGGCACTTGAATCTATTAAAGAGAGAATCACATACAAAGAAGTGCATTAGAAAATTTGAGTAGGAGTGTTTGATTCTACAACACATGATGATGTACTTTCAGGGTTTTCAATGTAGAACTAGACAACATTGAACATAAGTGGGGGAGGATGTAAGGATTTTTGTTTTCCTACAAAGAACAAATGCACTTTCCATGTGTACTATCTTGATCAAGGTGAATGAAAATGGAGTTGGTTGTGACTTAGGAACTTGACATGGTGTAGCCACACACATTACAAGCTACATTGCAATATGGGTGAGGTTCTCAGTAGATTGAAACAAGTTGTGCATATGGTGCATAGTGATTTGTCTTAAGTTGCGATGAAAAAAGTGTCATTGTCTTGGTGGAGAAAAGAGATTATAAAGCTTAATGGAGAATACATCATAGTCAAATATGGAAGAGTGTGAATTTATAGGTTGGATAGGTTTGCGACATGATAAGGTTGTAGGTAGAAAGTGAGTCACTATAAAGAACACCACAACAAGGAACACCTTAGTAGAAGTGTTTTCGGTTGCAACACTCGACATGAATAAATTAGTTGAGAAGATGGGTGTGGGAGAGTCACCCACTAATGAGTGGTGTGGTAACAATTGAATCATTGTGTTCAGTTCTATAGTGTCTTATGGAAGAATTCAAGTTGTGACAGAGTTTGCAGTGACAACGATCCAAGGAGGGAGAACGCTAACAAGATCTTCAAGAGAACTACTCCAATTTGAGGCCTACAAGAGGAAAAAATCAGTTTCTGTAAAGCAAGACTGCAATCAGTATCATGTAGGTCCAAGTTTGCAAGCAGGACATATAGAAACACTCAATGACTACATGGATTTCCCCCCTACTTTTGAAGCTTGGAATGTGGTCTACTATGTTGCTAATTCCAAAAAGGTGGTGAGGGCACAAAGCTCCTCCCTATAGGTAATTTCCTTCTTCTTGTCTAATAAATTGAGTTAAATAGGCAAATAAGGACTTGGAAATCTCAAAAAGTTGTGTTAGTTGAATGCCATCTAGTTCTTAGTCAACTTAGTAATGTAGATTGGGGTTGTAAATATGATTTGAATGGGAGCCTCTTTTATTATATCCTATTATAAGGAAGTATCTAGTGTAGTGCTTGTAATGGGGAAAGACATTAGAAATGTCAACCAGATAAGGTTTATGGAAGACAATTCAAGACATTAAGCTATTACCCATGTCCCAACAAATGGTCAGTTACTTTGTATTGTCAGAATCCATGCACCTACTAATCATAGAGACAAAGAAAGAGATGCATTCTAGGGTACAAATTAATATTGGAGAAGCTTTGGCTCAAGGAAATTTTAATAATACCTCCTATTCACGTGTTGCAAAAGGGGTTTTGAAGAATATTGAAAGAGGAATGTCCACCTATAATTTCAATTTCATATGTGCATTGGAGAGTAAGCTACGCCAATTGTTATTTGAAACTATATTTCAAGTATTTGTTTCTTAATAATTAATGGCAACACCACATTTTTGTGAAGATAAAAATTGGATTAATCTTAGTGAATGGCTTTGTATTATAAGGGGAAAGTGGGAGGATGTATTTACAATACAACTACATTCCTTGGCTAAGGTTTGGAAAGTTTTGTTTGTAAGGGACCAATTGTTGTTGCTACACATTTACTTTGCTTGTTTAGAATATATCAAGGATATAAGTTCAAGGTAAATATTGAGGAACCATCAATATAGATGTACCAAGACTCATGGATCTAAGGGATAATGGCATGGTTGATGGGGAGACCCAAGGTTCAATTGGGTCGTGGATAGTGAGTGGAGCAACCACTTGAAAGAAAGAAGGAAAGATATATGTTCCATCAAAAGGGGGATATGTTGAAGAGGTTGGGAGAGGGTTAGATCAAGGGAAAAAACTATTGATCTAAGATGAGGGTTTCCCTATTGCTTGTAAGAGAGGTGAGTCTCAAGCTAAGAGGGAGGCTTAGTGAGTTGAATGTGAGGACCTCACAATATATCAAGGCATTGCTAGAACTCTATCTCAACACCTTGGAGGCAAATCGAATGGTTGTATATTCCCACCTTTTCCTCCCATACTTGGATGAGTACGTGGTCATATACCATGGATGCAAAGGGGTGGAAGGTTGAACATGTTCATGAATGGATTCTAGTTTCCCTAAATTTTATGTTTGAGGCTGCATGTATTCATGTCCAAGAGGTTGGGAGAATGTTGGGAGAAATAAGAGGAACCTCACTTATTTTCGAGAAAAGGGACACAACACTCCTTGTTGTAGGGGAAGGCTAGTATAAGAAGTAGAATTTACTAGATAGAGGGGGGATAAAAGTAGTCTTTGAACACTTCTAGAATGGGATCATCCTTTTTAAGAAGGACAAGGACTAAAATATCTTCAAGGGAATTTTATATATTTCCATCAAGGACATGGACAATTCTGATGTGGACAATTTTGCATGGAGTCATTTCTCCCAGACCTCTTCAGGAAAGATTGTGAATCTATGGTGCATGTACAAATATGTGAGATGTGGATTTATGATAATATTTTGAATTCTCCAATCACATTCTCTATTGACCTTGTGTAAACCATTCCATTTGGTGTTTGTTTCACTAAGTGTAAAGAACAATGTTGGATAATTATAAGACATAAGTTAGGTATGAGCTATTTGTTACCTCTTTATTCCATTTTATTTTAATGGTATGCATATTTTGTATTGATCAAATGAGGAATTAAACCATAACTGATTCCATTAGACATAAACTCAATCCTAAGGCCAACTAAGGAGAAAAAAAACAAACACTAATTAATCTAGGAGTCAAGCATGCAAATAAACCTTCTCACAAAAAAGTTCTAGTTGTTGATGGAATCCAACATCGCAGAATCGATGCGCGAAGGGAATGCATTTCGGTGGGTGGGTAAGTTACATTGAAAACTAGATTAATGAACTAACTCCCTGGTGCAAGTTATCTCATCGAGAAGTGGCCAATCCTCCAGGGAGTCTGAGTGAGTCTAGAAAATGTCGATCCCAGGTACAACACCACCTTCCCTATGTTGTCACCTTGTGTAGGAAGTCTAAAATATTATGGCCTCTATGGTACCACCTACTATACCAAATCAGAGGGGGGACATTCGACAGTCGACACCAAGACCAATAAAGCATGGTTGATTACTCTGAGGGCCCTAATGCGACCTCGTGATTGACCCTTGTGTTAAAAGGGATTCCCAAAGTCAGTGATATCGAAAATGAATTTCACTCCCTAACTCAAGGATTTATGTTTGTTTAGCAACTTCGGAAAGTTATTCTCACAATCCTATTCCAAAGCTCTACACCTAAGATAAGATGGGTTTGAAGAGCCCTAGAAATTTTTCTATATAAATTTTAATTAGCGCTTGAATTTAGGTTGTTGTTACTCAAAGGAGTGGTCATGAAACTAATGGTGTTTTGACTCAACTCTTTAAACCATGAAAGAGGAAAATGAAATGCAAGAATTTCAGCTTCGATTAAAACTAGCTATGGGAAGGAGAAAGAGGTTTTAAGCAAAGAAATAATTTCTTGATAGATTACTGTGTGTGTAGTACTGCTAATGATAAAAAGTATGAGCTAATTATCCAGATAAATGGAAGCAAAATGACACAAATTTTAAAAATACCATGCAAATGTCATAGTTCACTTAGTACACCTATACAACATTGAATCAACTGTCATAATTTCTAATATAGTAAACTTTTATTATTATAGAGACCACCATACACATCTTGAATACTCATAAGGATGACGGGGGCTTAGCCTTGTTGACCAATATATTATCATGTTCATTCATAAAGGTTTTTTTTAATTATGAAAAATAGAGTCAATATATTGTAGGTATTGAGAACCTTGTTGAAGTTAACCCAACCTTGGAGAGAGATATAATATCACCTACATAACAACAATTGTGATGTGAACATGTTCTATAATATTTTCAATGAGGAAAGAATACCTATGTTCATGATGATAATCATGTTAATTACAATATGAAACCATAACATGTGTAACATGATACTTTTGAATTCGGGTCATAATACCTCTATGAAATAAATGTTACTTATGGTTGAAATATGTGATGAATGGGTGTTTCATTGATGAGGGACCAAAACTATTATAATAAACAAATCCCACTAGAAAAGTGCTTTGAACATGTTGATAACTAACCATTGATAATCCTATGTTGATGGTTCAAAAACAGTGAAAAATAGTCATATTACATGTTCATTGGTTATGAACTAGATCTATATATGGTCATCATGACGTACAAATTATCCATAAGGCGACATTAGTGAGAGAATGTTTCATTGATTCTAGAAAGGCATTGTTGAAGGCATGAGGTGAAAATGTTAGCATGGGGATCGAAGATGAACATAAGGAAACAATGTTAATTAAGCACCATCGAAGGTAGGAGGAGAGCATTGAGAGGAAGAAAATTTAATGGAAATGAAGGTGACCTTATAGGTATAGGCTACAAGATGAAACCACCAAATATAACCTCTTAGGGAAGACAACAAGGAAGTGGTGACTAGTCTCAACTAAGGAATTCCATATTGAATCCATCCCTAATCAAGACATTGAACTAAAGTGAGATAATCAAAGATGAATGGATCAAGGAAATAGGTGGTCAATAAGAGAGTGAATGAGGCAGATGGAAGCCCAAAAAGATTTATCATGCTAGCTAAAACAATCAAGTATACCCAGTCTTATACTCCTCCAATAATCACACCCTTGGATATGAACTCCATCCTTCTTTTATATATGAATTGCTCAACTACCTCCATAATAAAATTTTCAAGAAAAATTTGGACATCTTTCCTCAGGTGAAGCACCTCCTATAAAAACACAAATCTAATATGGCTTCCTCTTATTGGGAAAATTTTTCCTTGAGAAGGTGAATGATTCCAAGTGTTAACATATGAGCCTACAATGTCTTGCAAATAGAATCACACAGAGAAATTCCTCCCACGAAAATAACTTTATTCAATAAAACCCTCCTCAAGGATATCCAATGATCTCCTTTATCTTTGTAATCTATGCTAGCTTCCACCTACATTGTCATTAAAAAATTTACTTATGGAGAGCACTTCTCATCTCAGCAAATCATGATCACTACATTCCAAAAACTAAAACAATATATTAATCCACTCAAATTATGGTCACTCCTTCCAAGGAAAATGTTTTACAAGTATGAGGGAACTAGAGCGAAGAGCATAGCCATCACATGAAGGGTGTTCTTCAAGCATCCAATACCACTCCATGGGATCTGGCATGCCTTCAAATATATGATTGTCCCTCAGAATGTGTAACATGCACCCTCGATAAAACAATATGCATGAAAATGTACCAATAAGGGATCCAAAAAGGAAGAACTCTACCACATGCACCACCACGCCTCAAAATATGCAATGATGCCTCAAAAGGTAATCCTCAATGAGTAAGTTTTCATCAAAACTACAACTATGACTTCCAATATTTACATCCTCCATGAACAAGCTATTGAAAAGAGGTCTTCAAATAATGAAACAAGTTTCCATGCATGATGAGTGGTAACACCACCCATGAAGGAGAGGAGAGTGACAAACTAGGAGGGGATTTCCTCTTTAGTCAGGAAGACTTGGAAAGGAGAATTAGAGGCCTAGAAGCCGAAGAGGCAACTCTACTCTACAAAATCTACTAGGTGAGAAAATTATCAAGTTTGGGGTTCACGTCTTAAGAGTGATAGGGAGAAGGAGGCTATGGACCAAGGGAGGGATAACATCTGATGAGGTCAATGAGAGAATCAAAGATACTTGAGTGAAAACATGGTATTTACAATGAATAGAATCATGAATTCTACAACAGAAAAGTGCAGCAGTAGAAATTTTATATACTAAATTGAAGCTTAGAACATTTATTGAAATTTTGAGAAGGGTGATCAGTGGTAAAAGTAAGAACCACAAGACAAAATAGTAGTTACTATGAATATATCTATGGAGGGAGTCAACATAAAGTGTGTTGCAAGAACATGTTTAACCTAAGACTATTCTCACAATTATGCCAATGTTAAAACTAGGGTTTTAACTACATTTAACAAAGGATTACCGATTTCAAAGAGACAAAGGATAGAAATTACCGAGTTTTGCGGTATATCCATAGGTTTTTTCGAATAGGGGCGCTCCTTTGCCTCTGTTGATGTTCAATTGAAATCTTGGACTGAATCACCACTCCTCTACCTCTGTCAGATGGGTTTTTTCTCGTCTACGTCAAACACAAATATGTATCCTCTGCTGTGTAGTTTCCTCCTCACATGGGAATATCCAAGCTATGGGGTTTTTCTCCTTTGCACTGAACACAAATATGTATCATTTTCTCTTGTGCTGTGTAGTTTCCTCCTCACGCGGGGATATCCAAGATATGGGGTTTTTCTCCTCTGCATCGAACATGAATATGTATCCTTTGCTCCTGTGTTGTGTAGTTTCCACCTCACGTGGGAATATCCAAGCCAGTAGATGGATCTTTGAATGCAATGTATGGGCCGATTTTGGCTCTATGAATGCTATTGTTGAGTGTTATGTGTAGTTTCCACCTCACAGGAATATCCAAGTTGGTAGTAGATGACCGTTCATGTCCAATTTTATTTGTAATGAATGGGTGCAGGAGGTTTGTCATTTGTATTTATTTATTTATTTTTAATGTTTTATTATTATTTTTTGTTAGTTTAATTTAATTTATTTATTTTTTGTTAAACAAAAACATAATTAATGTAAAGACAGGGAAAATAGATTTTGAAGCCAATGGAACTAGAGTGATACAACCCATTGATCCAATCAAAAGGGAATGATACATAGAGCCAATAGATGACATCATTGATGGTGCAAGAGTGGGCCAATAATATAACTTAATGGAAAAAATATAGAATGGTTATACCAAACGAATAAGAAAAAACACTAGTCAGTTGGAGAACAATGCGTTATTATAATTCAAAGAGCTAAGAAGCATTATAAGATTGGAAAAAAATAATTATAATATTTTGTCTCATTGTTGTGACATGATTAGGTCTATCCATGATATTGGTATAGAGATACCAATCCCTCCCATATTTGATGGTATAGGGAGTGTTGAATATTTTCTGCAGGATCTAAGCTTAGTGTTACTTGAAGGATTTTGTATAAGAACTAGATGTAACATTGACATCCACACCATATAGGTGGTGGGATAACTATAGAGATGGACTTTATAGCTGGGAATAAGTACAACCATGATTGCAAACTAAATTTTCTACGCCACTCAAGTACCAAGCGATTAACATTCTGGGGGAAACAAAAGATACCATCACCTTTATGAAGGTCTGTGAGGGAAATAACGATCTTATATTACATAAATATGGTTTCAATCATAGGTGGACTTGGAAGGTATTTCTAGAAAAACATTGGGTCCAGAATTTTATGTACACCTTGGGGAATATCCTTAAGGTCTAGTAGCTACACAAGGATATTTGTCGATAGACCCATAAGTGGAAGGCCTCCAGTGAAGGGTTCTACTCAACATTCCCATATCTAGGTAGGGCCCTTAGTATCACTTATTCTCTAAAGTCCATTAAGTCTTTCCTATTTGGTACTTGAGTGACCAAACCACCAAGGTGTGTATGTAAAGTATATCAACACAAGTAGCAATAGAAAGAACTAGTTCTCAACTAGGGAGATTGTTATCACCTAAAAATCACTTATAGAGCTATACAAGTGACCACTTGTAGCATCCCCAACCACTTGTTGGGATATGCCACTTAAAATTATAAACTCTAATACTAATTTAATTCATAAAAGTACTTTGCAAAAGGAAAAATTCATACAAAATGATAATATAAATATTCATGTAGCTTACACAGGACAAGATCCCATGTGCCTTACATGGTGCATAAAACTTGTGAGTGGTGTCCATATCCCACCCAATGGCCACAATTTCCGAAGAGAGGATTAGTGTGGTGTTTTAAGGCCTTTTTCATGGCCATTAATCCTACGAAATTTGTGTAGGGCCTAAGGCCTTTGTTTTCCTCCCTTGGCCATGGTATAGGTTAGGAGATCCATTCTTATTTTGATATAAAAAATATATTAATGGTTCCCACATTCTGAATTGGAGCCCTTCTTCATGGTCATTAAGTAAAATAAATGTTTTCTTACAGCCTAAAGACCTTGTTTTCCTCCCTCAATGATGTTATAAGCCTTGACTCCCATATGTGGTGTGAAAACATTCTTATCGCATCCATATCCCACTTAGAGGCTAAATATCATTTAGAAAGGATATACATGGTTGCTCAAGGCCTAGTGCATGGCCCTTAAACTAAAAAAGATTCATTTTGGACCCACGTTCCTTGTTTTCCTCCCTTCAACATGGTATAGTCCCTAAGATCCATTATTACTCTTTAAAAAAATATCAATGATGCTAAATATACCGAACAAAGGTGAAAGATCCCCTGCATAGGTCTTGTTTAGTTTTTTGATGACTACATCACAAAGCTCTCTCATGAGTATATTTAAACAAGGAATAATCACCTTATGTTCATTGAAGGATTAACATGGTTAAGGGGGAAAGAAGGGTCTTAATCCCTAACTAAACCTTCTTTAGATCACATTCCATGGTTAGGGGAGGAAAAAACTTGGACCTTATTCCCTAAACATCACTTCTTAGGATCAATCACCATGAACAACACCTGTAAACCATAACACAAGCCCTATCTAAGGGGTTTTTAGCATCAGAGTTGGATATGGAGTCCATTAGGAGGTTTTGTGCACTGAGTATATATCATAGGATATTGACCATGTTCAAGGAAGGAAAACAAGTTCCTCAATATATTGTTGAATATTCTTGAGCTCAAGAGCCTTGAATGAGTGCTCGAGCAAACACATGAGTCCATTGAATGGATTGTTTGCAAGCCTATGAGTGGTATGTGGGAACCATTAGTAGGTTTTATGCAATGGAAATGGGTCTTAATTCCTAAACAGGGTCAAGGGGGGGGAATGACATTAAGACCTAATTGAACCTTCATGAGCTCAAGTGCTATGAACAACACCTAGAATTATGACATGAACCCTCACTAGGGGGTCCTTTTCTCGGGAGGTGGATATGGTTTCCATTAAGATGTTTTCCTCACTAAAAACAAATCTCAAGGCATTGATCATGATCATAATAGGGAAACAATATCCTTATGATGGAAAATAAACCTTAATCTAGGCAGCATCATGTGTTGTGATCAAGGCCTCCAACCATGGAACATGCCCTCTTTGTGGGTTATTTTACCTTGGAGTGGTCTTCCAGGTGCCATTAGGTGCTTTTGTGAAAAATGGATGTGTTTAGAGGCCTTTACCATGCCCAAAAAAGGAAAATAAGTCCTTTGCCCTTACAAGAAGTTTTTAGTGCTAAAGATTTCATTTTGAAACATGTCAAGGTGAGGGAGTCATCTTCGCCTTTATGAAATTTGGAATTTAAGAAGGATCTAAACTACTTAATTTATGAAATTTTAAATTTACCAAACATATACCACTTAAATTTAAGAATTTAATATTTCTATTGCTTAAAAAATTGAATTTGTTTAACAAGCTTGGCCATTAAGCATAAAAAAGATTCATTTAGGGAAGAAGGCCCTGATTTTATTCCATTGGTGATTATATAAACCTTGAATTACATATATTGTGAAAAACAATTCCTAATGACACCCATATCCCACTAGAAGGTCAGATATCTCTTAAATAAGATCTACATGGTTATTTGAGGCCTATTTCATGGCCCTTGAATTTGAGAACTTTCATAAGGGATATATGGATATATGTCCTATTTATAAGGGATATATGGAATTTGGGTGGGACATGGTCACCATTCACAAGTTTTGGGAATAATGTATAGCAAATAACATAAGGTGCTTAGGCCCTATTTGAATCTTCTCATGACTAAGATTTGTGATGTAATGCTTAAACAACCACACAAGATCTATGTAGGGTATATTTGGAACAATTGGTACATTTTCATAATAAGAATAGGTCTCAAGGTGTGTACCATGACTAGAGAGGAAAAAAATGTCCTTAGGTCCTAAACATATTTTCTTTGGCTCATTGGCCATTAACAAGGCCTCAATCCATCACATCTATGCTATATTTTAATATACTTATATGGTGCTTGGGTGGGATATGGGTGTAATTCACAATTTTTTCACACCATGTATGGAACTTAGGTATTGTCCATGGTTAGGGAAAGAACATATTTAAGAGATATTTAACCTTCCAGTGGGATATGGGTGTCAAGGCTATTTGATACCAAGGTTGTTTCAAAGTGATGTATTTTTTTTTTTTTTAATTCCTAACCTCCAAGGGATTTTGGTTTTGCAATTCTTATCCATTTTACTAAGGGAATCCTCATTTCCTTTCTTCCCTTATAGAAAAACTGAAACATTTTCCTCTTCTTTCCTCTAGTATACCAATTAGAATGTATGCTAAGAAATGCTAATAAACAAGGAAAACTCACAATGCTAATGTTATGAGATTTAACCACCCACCATAAATAACTAACAACAACACCATCTACAGATTTTTATGATCTCTATTTTTTCATATATTTGTGTCCAATCCCTAGAGACATATCCATTGGATTTTAGTGTGAATCCCAACTATTTGAACACTTAGCTAAAATATAATACTTGAAAAGGTAAAATATAGACAAACTCTATTTTTTGTCTATGAGTCAAACCATTAAAATAAACATAATATATATGCATGTTTACTTCCTTAACAATAAATTCAATAAAGAAAAAATAATTCTTTAATACAATAAGTTTTCTTAATAGAACCAACTCCAAATAAGAGGCTGACAACATCTACAAACAATACATGGGAAAGAAAAATATTCCTACCTAATTTTAGTTCTTTTATTTTCCCATTTTGTTGTATGATTTAATGATCCTTCTTAGTCCTTTGGATACCAATAAGAATAGAAGAGGGGATAGTGGACACCCTTGTTGTTATGAACCAATGTCCACAAATAACATAAGAATAGAAGGAAGTAGCTCCAATCCTTGATAATGATAAAGAGTTGATGAAAATGAAACCACTTCAAGGGGACAACATCCCTTGAATTACATATATGGTGCAAAAACATTCTTAATGACACCCATATCCCACTAGAAGGTGATCGAATATATCTGAAATAAGATGTACATGTTTATTTGAGGCCTAGTTTATGGCCCTTGAATTTGAGAATTTTCATTGTGAGATTAATGTTCTTGTTTTCTTCCCCTAGACATGGACGTACAAGCCTTGAGAACTATTCTTATTATGAAAAAAAATTAATGGCATCAAATATCCCACATAGAGGCTAAATATTTCTACGTAGGTCTTGTGTTGTTTTCTGATGACTTCATCATGAAGCTTAATCCTAAGAAGATTTAAATAGTACCTAAAAACCTTATGTTCTTTCCCTGACCATGCACAAGACCTAAGTTCCATACATGGTGTGAAAAAATTGTTAATGACACCCATATCTCACCCAAGCACCATAGTCTATTAAATATAATAGATGTGGTGGTTTGAGGCCTTGTTAATGGAAAATATTGAGCCAAAGAAAATATGTTTAGGACCTAAGGCCCGTTTTTTCCTCTCTAGTCATGGTAGAGTTCTTATGACCCATTCTTATTGTTAAAAAAATACTAATGGTGCCCATATTCCTAGTTGGAGGCCTTATTCATGGCCATTAAACACATGAAATCTTCGTTTAGGGACTAAGACACTTGTTTTCATCCCTCAATGATGATATATGCCTTTAATCCCATATGTGGTGTGAACAAACTCATAATGGCACCCATATCCCACTTAGAGGCTAAAGATCATTTAGAAAGGATATACATGGTTGTTCAAGGCCTAGTGCATGGCCCTTAAACTCAAAAAGATTCATTTTGGACCCAAGTTCCTTGTTTTCCTCCCTTTAATATGGTATATTCCCTAAGATACATTCTTACTCTTTAAAAAAACATTCCAATGATGTTAAATATACCACACAAAGGTGAAAGATCTCGTGCATAGGTCTTGTCTAGTTTTTTTATGACTACATCACGAAGATCTCTCGTGAGAATACTTAAAAAAGGAATAATCACCTTATGTTCATTCTCTGGCCATGGTAAATACCCTCAGAATATTTCTCTAGGACCTAAATATATCATTTTCCTCCCCTAGCCATGATGGAGGTAATTCTAAAACCCATTCTTATTGTTCAAAACATACTAATTTTGTCCATATTCCTATAAGTCAAAGACATTTTCCATGGCCATTTATCAAAAGAAAGATTTATTTATGGACTAAGGCACAAAGACCCATTCTTATTGTATAAGACATATTAATGGTGCCAAATATTCCCCACATAGGATAAATATCCCATACACAAGTCTTGTGTGGTTATTTGTGGACTACAACATGAATACTAATACTTACAACATTCAAATAGGGCCTATCTTACTCCCTGAACATGGACAAGATCCCATGTGCCTTACATGGTGCATAAAACTTGTGAGTGGTGTCCATATCCCACCCAATGGCCACAAATTCTGAAGAGAGGATTAGTGTGGTGTTTTAAGGCCTTTTTCATGGCCATATTTAATCCTAAGAAATTTGTGTAGGGCCTAAGGTATTTTATTTCCTCCCTTGTCCATGCACACTACATTGCACCATATAATCCCTACACTCCTTTCAAACCATGTAACACCATTCAAAGACACATTCTTACGACGAAGTAGCTATACTATAGACGAACTTTTTTTGTCGATAGTATAGCTAATTCGCCCCAAGATTGTTTACATTCATCTCCCTTGTGATGATATAAAATGATGCTTGGATTCATTTCATATTTGGTTTATCAAATCAAAATTAAAATTTGATACTTTGCAAGCTAGCTCTACCTTGAGTCAAATACAAATAGGAAATTAGGAATCATTAACATATCTACTAGAACATATGAAAAATAGGGTTTATGGTTTACATGATGATATGATGATGGAATAAAGTGGGTGTGTGAGTCAAATTTGAGTTTAGAAACCATCCCATATTGTTAAGTCATGTGAATAGTCTATCCATGTCAAATTTCAATGCATACAAAAAAAGTTTAAAAAAATTGCAACGTTGGCCCCATTCACATGTCACTGATGCTCATGTCTATTATTTTTATGGTGTTGATTAAGCAATCAATGAAAAAGATGGATTTTTCATCACAACTATGAAACAGATACATTTTATATACAATATTGATGTATAACCTAAAATAAAATTGAACAAAGACTAATGAAAACGTAAAACTTGCGTTAACCAATTTGTGTACTTTGAAAGAAAATTAGGGTTTATCGTTTACATGATGAATTGATGATGGAAAAAAGTGGGTGTGTGAGTCAAATTTGAGTCCAGAAACCCTCCCATATCATTAAGGCATGTGAATAGTCTATCCATGTCAAATTTAAATGCATACAAAAACAATTTGAAAACATTTCAACGTTGGCCCCATTCATAGGTCATTGTTGTATGTGTCTAGTCCTAGTACAATTTTCATTCCTTGTTCCTTGTAAAATTAGTTCGACAATACACATGTCCACACATCTAGTACTGCAAGGGAGTATTTTCATGGTGTTGATTAAGAAATCAACGAAAAAGAGGGATTTTTCATCACATCTATGACATAGATACATTGTATATACAATATTAATGTAGAACCTGAAAGAAAAATGAAGAAAGACTGATGAAAACTTAAAACTTGCGTCAACCAATTTGTGTACTTTGAAATAAAATTAGGGTTTATGGTTTACACGATGAATTGATGATGGAATAAAGTGGGTGTGTGAGTCAAATTTGAGTCTATAAACCCTCCCATATCATCAAGGCATGCAAATAGTCTATCCATGTCAAATTTTAGTGCATACAGAAACAGTTTGAAAATTTTTCAATGTTGGGCCCATTCATAGGTCATTGTTGCCCGTGTCTAGTCCTAGAACAATTTTCGTTACTTGTTCCTTGTAAAATTTGTTCGAAAATACACACGTCATGACATATAGTATTGCAAAAGCTTTGTTTTGGTCCTAAGGTCCTATGTTTTTATGTCCCTTGACCATGGTGTAGTCCCCAAGATCCATTATTTTTGTACAAAACATACTAATGGCATAAAATGTCCCACACACAGACCAAATATACGCTACATAAGTCCTTTGTATTTTTTCAAGGACTATGTAACAAATCTCAATTATAATAATATTCAAATAGGACCTATGAACCTTATGTTCTTTCTTTAGCCATGGGTAACGTAACACTATCATTCAATAGTCAAATTGTTACATTTCATTTTCATGCATTATGTGTGAGGGCTTGAGCCACCACAAAGGAAACATAGAGAGAATATTTCTCTTATGAACAAGATATGGTACTATCCATTTTGAGGTTTCGCATAGAGATTGTTCTTATAGAATAAACTGCATTTCACCATATAAACCCTACACTCCTTGAAAACCATGTAACAACATTCAAAGACACATTTCTGCGACGAAGTAGATATACTATCGACGAACATTTTTCTTCGATAGTATAGCTAATTCATTGCAATATTATTTGCATTCATCTCACTTGAAACGATATCAAATGATGCTTGGATTCATTTCATATTTGGTCTATCGACTTGAAATTAAAATTTGTTACTTTGAAAGATAGTTGTACCTTGAGTCAAATACAAATATGAAATTAGGAATCATTAACATATCTACTAGAACATATGAAAAATAGGGTTTATGGTTTACATGATGATCATATGATTATAGAAGAAAGTTGGTGTGTGAGTCAAATTTGAGTCCATAACCCCTCCCATATCGTTAAGGCATGCAAATAGTCTATCCATGCCAAATTTCAATGCATACAGAAACAGTTTGAAAAATATTCAACGTTAGCGCCATTCACATGTCACTGTTTCCCATGTCTAGTATTTTTATGGTGTTCATTAAGAAATCAATGAAAAAGAGGGATTTTTCTTCACAAATATGACATATATACATTGTATATACAATATTAATGTAGAACCTAAAAGAAAAATGAAGAAATATTGATGAAAACTTAAAACTTGTGTCAACCAATTTGTGTACTTTGAAAGAAAACTAGGGTTTATGGTTTACATGATGAATTGATGGTGGAATAAAGTGGGCGTGTGAGTCAAATTTGATTCCAAAAACCCTCCCATATCGTTAAGTCATGTGAATAGTCTATCCATGTCAAATTTCAGTGCATACATAAATAGTTTGAAAAAATTTCAACGTTGGCCCCATTCATAGCTCACTGTTGCCCATGTCTAGTCCTAGAACAATTTATGTTTCTTGTTCCTTTTAAAATTCATTCGAAAATACACACGTCCTTGCATATAGTACTACAAAAGATTTGTTTTGGTCCTAAGGTCCTAATTTTTTTTATCCCTTGACCATGGTGTAGTCCCCAAAATCCATTATTTTTGTACAAAACATACTAATGGCATAAAATGTCCCACACAAAGACCAAATATCCCGCTACATAAGTCTTTTGTATTTTTTCACAGACTATGTAACAAATATCAATTATAAGAATATTCAAATAGGAATTAAGAACATTATGTTCTTTCTTTAACCATGGGTGACATAACACTATCACTCAATAGTCAAATTGTTACATTTCATTGGCATGCATCATGTGTGAGGGCTTGAGCCACCACAAAGGAAACATACAAAGAATATTTGTCTTATGAACAACATATGTTACTATCCATTTTTCGGATTGGCATAGATATTGTTCTTATAGAATACACTACATTGAACCATATAATCCCTATACTCCTTGCAAGCCACGTAACACCATTCAAGGACACATTCTTGCGACGAAGTAGCTATAATATCGATGAACTTTTTTCATCGATAGTATAGCTAATTAGTCGCAAGCCTATTTACATTGATGTCTCTTGCAACAATATCAAATGATTCTTGGATTCATTTCATATTTTTTTTTTATCAACTTGAAATTAAAATTTGATACTTTGCAAGCTAGTTGTACCTTGACTCAAATAAAAATATGACATTAAGAATCATTAACATATCTACTAGAACACATTAAAAATAGGGTTTATGGTTTACATGATGATCATATGATGATGGAAGAAAGTGGGTGTGTGAGTCAAATTTGAGTCAAGAAACCCTCCCTTATCGTTAAGGCATGCAAATAGTATATCCATGTCAAATTTGAATGCATACAGAAACAATTTGAAAAGATTTCAATATTGGCCCCACTCACATGTCATTGTTGCCTGTGTCTAGTATTTCTATGGCGTTGATTAAGAAATCAATGAAACAGAGGGATTTTTCATCACAACTATGACATAGATGCATTGTATATACAATATTAATGTAGAACCTGAAAGAAAATTGAAGAAAGACTAATGAAAAATTAAAACTTGCGTCAACCAATTTGTGTACTTTGAAAGAAAATTAGGGTTTATGGTTTACATGATGAATTGATGATGGAAGAAAGTGGGTGTGTGAGTCAAATTTTAGTCCATAAAACCTCCCATATTGTTAAGGCATGTGAATATTCTATCCATGTCAAATTTCAGTGCATACAGAAACAATTTGAAGAAATTTCAACGTTGGCCCCATTCACAGGTCACTATTGTCCCTATCTAGTCCTAGAACAATTTTTCGTTCCTTGTTCCTTTTATAATTCATTCGAAAATACACATGTCCTCCCATATAGTACTGCAAAATATTTGTTTTGGTCCTAAGGTGATAATTTTGTTTGTCCCTTGACCATGTTGTAGTCCCCAAAATCCATTATTTTTGTACAAAACATATTAATGGCATAAAATGTCCCACACAAAGACCAAATATCCACTACATAAGTATTTTGTCTTTTTTCAAGGACTATGTAACGAATCTCAATTCTAAGAACATTCTAATAGGACCTAAGAACCTTATTTTCTTTCCTTAAACATGGGTGACATAACACTATCATTCCATAGTCAAATTGTTACATTTCATTGTCATGCATCATGTGTGAGGGCTTGAGCCACCACAAAGGAAACATACAAAGAATATTTGTGTTATGAACAAGATATGGTACTATCCATTTTGAGGTTTGCATAGAGATTGTTCTTATAGAATACACTACATTTCACCATATAATCCCTACACTCCTTACAAATGATGTAACACCATTCAAAGACACATTCTTGCGACGAAGTAGCTATACTATCGACGGACTTTTTTCGTCGATAGTATAGCTAATTCGTCGCAACATTATTTACATTCGTCTCTCTTGCGACGATACCAAATGATGCTTGAAATCATTTCATATTTGGTTTATCAACTTGAAATTAAAATTTGATACTTTGCAAGCTAGTTTTACCTTGAGTCAAATACAAATATCAAATTAGGAATCATTAACATGTCTACCAGAACATATGAAAAATACGGTTTATGGTTTACATGATTATCATATGATGATGGAATAAATTGGGTGTGTGAGTCAAATTTAGTCCATAAAACCTCCCATATCGTTAAGGCATGCAAATAGTCTACCCATGTTAAATTTCAATGCATACAGAAACATATTGAGAAAATTTCGCCCCATTCACATGTCATTGTTTCCCATGTATAGTAGTTTTATGGTGTTGATTAATAAATCAACGAAAAAGAGGGACTTTTAATCACAAATATGACACAGATACATTGTATATACAATATTGTTGGCACAGGGGTAGACCCAGGGTTCAATGCTTAACAACGCACCAGCAAACCCCGACTACTGACCCTTTCGGCAACACCTGCGAAGCAGGTGAAGTCTAACCTGAGGTAGAAGTAGGGGGGTTACATGACGAGGACTCTGTAACCAGGCTGGGAAAAATATATGTGATAAATCACTTCATAGAATATTATATTAACACTTAGGAGGTACCATGCATTAGTTTCTTAACATCATAGAGCATAATCAAAGATAGATCGACTTAGTAAAAACAAATGACAATATAGCCTCAACACTTAGCACATAGCATTATAAATTAAATATAGCATTCATGTACCCTTAACACAAGTAATTCACTTTAAGAAACAAAATATCTATCTATTATACATCACAGTCAAAGCACTTAAGTAGATTCATAACATAAATAAAACACCACGAAGAAAACCATGAGACACTAGATATATGTGTTTCACCCCAGTGTGGGGCTACATCCACCAACCGCTTCACTCTTGTGCACTAAGCCTTAGAGTCAAGCTCCACACACAACAAGAGATCTGCATACTAAGCACTAGATCCTCCTTCTTTACACTTAGTACTATATCAGCGCACAAAGCATTACAAGCACTAAGAACCTTCTACAAAATCATAGTCGAGCACCAAGCCTCTACCACATACATCCTTGTTCACAAAGCATTAGTGATTTACTCGAGCTACTACTTCTACAATACATTCCTCTTACTTATAGTTTACAAAATCTTACAATAGGTCCTAAGAATGGGGAAAACCTATGGGCCGACATCCCATAACCCATTACAAAAAACCTAGAGAACCCCATTATTGGGTCCACATAGCCCACAATATAAGTGATATCCATGATCTCAACTCCTCCTGGGTGCTCCTTCTTCGACCATCATGTCAAATTCCAAAAGTAGGCCAAAAATGACCAAAGTTTCCTCAAAATTTTTATGAGGGCCAACAGGCCCCCAAAACTCACCTATGACCCATCCCAAGTCACTCAGGTCTAGACAACACTTCTTCAAAATCCTCAAGCTTAAATTGAGCTGCCTCAACCTGCTGCTTTGCTTGAGCCTCCTGCTCAGTGAGATCCTTAATTTGTTTCTCTATAACATTCCCTTCCAGGCATTGTTCTACTACTGCAACCACTTGATCTAGTTATGAGATCTGTTCATCAATCTCCTCGAACACCTTGCAAGGTTCGCATTGCATAAGTTGTAGCTTCTACATGAATTCCATTATCTTACCCTGGAGGGAAGTGATATGTTGTTGTACTTTACACTGCTCCTGGGATATGTTCATTCTTTCCACTGCGGTGAGAAGCTTCATTTGCACCTGCAATGAAAATGCTTCCTTCTATGCCTCCTATAACTGTGTTTCTACCTTCCTTAGTTTGGGATCCTCGACGAGGCGTTCATATGTCTGGGAGCCCCTATCACTTAGTTTTTTACATTCCAAGGTGAGGGATATTATATTTTCTACTGTTCTTTTAGCGGTCTCCTCCCTCTGGTCACACACCTCCCACAGGGTGCTCAGAACTATTTGGGACTCCAATTCTATTATCTTAGCCTGAATTTGCTAGAGGGTCTCTGCGAGCTTCACTACTTGAGATTCGACCGAATATTGCTCTTTTTGTGCCAATCTTGGCACAGAGTGACATGATTTACTTACTTCTTCTTTGAATAGAACCTACTCTATGAGAAGCTTCTCGTTTTCCCTCTGTATCTAGGAGTTTTCCTCCAGAAACTTCTCTTGAAGATTTGCTTTGTCACTTTCGTGGGAAGCTACATTGTCATGCATTTCTCGTAATCTTTCTAGTACATCGTCTTTATCCTTTTGCAAGGCTTTTGTATCCTTCTCCTTCTCTTCTTGAGCTCTCTGGAACCGATATTTTGTTGCATCCGCAATCCTTCTCAATTGGGTTGGTTCATCCCCCAATTATGTAGTCTATGATGAGGAAGGCATAGACGACATAGTAGGTACTACGCGGACCAAGAAAACATCTTGCTGCAGTTCCTTCAATTCTCTCTCAATTCTTTCATATATCTCTTCCTGGTTCTCTTTGTATCTCTACAAGATATCTTCGGAATTATCTTCCATAGTTTCATGGACCAGGATGATGTCTTCATCGGTGAGAGTGGCCTCCAAATGTGGCTTATTAGCGCACGTCTTCTTCCTTGATAAGGGTTTATTCAGAGAAGCATTCCTTTTCTGTGGTGTCATTGTCCCAGAAGGGGGATATTCAGGTGGTGTAGCTTCGCCTCCTCATTTCTCTTCTTCTCCTTCAACTCCTCCTCCCTTTCCTTCTACTTCGTCTTCTCCTCCTCCTCTGGGTGAGCTAGACCTGTTATCTTCAAAAGAGTTGTCCTATTCATCACTCTCTATGTCCTAGACTTCATCCTACTTTTTCTTCTTCTTCATCCCACTAGACTATATGACATGCTCATCTCATGTAACTATAGGGCTTCCTATGGTGTTAGTGTCGGATAATTCTGCATCAGCGACAGGTATAAGAAATTCCTCCAACCATTCATTTATAATATTCTCCATGTCTTCATTCATCAACTTTTAGTATGTCTATAACCCTTATTGGTGCTCATCATTGTGCATGGTGAGGTAGATGAAATGGGGATCAACATGGAACTTCGTTATTGGTCGGTACCATTGTAGGGTGTGCAATGTCATATGTGGGAATGATTCAACGGTGACCTTTAAATGTTGATAGTATCCATGGAACATGGCATTGGACTGCCACTTCTTTTTCATGTCGTTGGTATACCATAGGGTGGAAAAACAAGTGGCCAACGGTTTCGAAGGTTTGATCTTTGGGAAAGCAGCTCCTTTAGGAATTTTCTAAGTGACAAACATGATCAAAATGATCAACCAACTGTAATGGAAGTCGTACCCCAAGTCCTAGGCTTCATGACAATCCTTCTCTATCTCTTTGACGAGGTAATTCTCCCAGTGCATCTGCATGCCCTCTACACACTTTCCTACGAGGTCCACCATGAACCCAGTGACCTGTGTGGGGTGGTTCTTCCTTACTATATTTCTAGCTAAGAGTTGGAAAGTGAGGCGCACTGTGCCATCTTGTATACATTCTACCTTGTAACCTCGTTTTCCTTTTTCTACTTCTCCATAACCTTCCTTGATGTGTTGTGCCAAAGATATGTTTGAGGCCTTACCTAGATAAAATTTTTGAGGGTCAAGACCCTTCACACTTAAAGCTATGATACGGTGGATCAACGTCAGATCCACAATAATCCTTCTGTCGAGCCGTGGGTATCCGCCATGATAGAATGACAGAAGGATTTTAACACAAGCATTAACCTCCTGGTGGTGGCCAAAATGAGGGATATTCATCATGTTCAACATGGTGGACTACGCCAACCCTTCAATCCATGGCTGGAAGATGAAGCGAGGTTTCTTTCTATATTTCTTTGTGAGATAGCGGTGAGGAGCCAACATGGCGTATTTCTTCCAGTATCCTAAGTTGAAGTTGTTGTTCTTCAACAACGAGATCTGTCCTAATTGACTATCGATTATGTGAATTCCTTTTGGAATATACACAATGAAGACATATTACTCAAAATATCAGGGGATATTGTTGCATTTAACACCACCAACTAGAGGTGGAATATATTCATGTAGGATCGACGTGATATGGTTCACATTAGCTAGATCACTACGGTTCTTACTTCAATGTTCATTTACAGGGTTGACATGGTCGAAATGATGTCTAGTTGAAGGGGAAGCCTGCAGTCCACTAGTCAGCGATGCCTAGATACCTTCAAATATCGGTCTATCAGAAATTAGCTTCTTAATAACTTCCTTAACAAAATTCTCCAATTCACTAGGTTCGCCCGACATTTTAGCTTCTAATAGACGCGGGGTAGAAAAATGGACAGGCGGGGTCTAGTTTCATATAGCACAGCTTGACACTTGGACAATTCTCTTCTTAGCTCAGTCAATCATGGGTAGCAAAAGGTGGTCCCAACACAGTGACCGATGCATTAAATAAGCGAGGAATCATGATGGATTTTCCAAAGGCTAGGAAATGTTTCCATCAATGTAAGTCTATCCGTTATGGCATGGTCTCAATGTCCAAAAGAGGTCCATAAGCCCATAAATGTGTTTTCTAACCGTTCTGGAGCATCATTCTAATGGTTAGGGTGCCTCCAATGATCAGATAGCTTCGCCAAGAAAAAGTCCCAATCTGAGTGGACCTGCAGTTCCAGCGAGGTTCAAATCCTACGATCCTGCCTCCTACGTGGTTCCAATCTATGAAGTCTTCCATCTATTTTCTATAGATTCTTGTAGCTTTTCCAAGTTATCTTTCTTTTTATTGAGCTTCCTTTCCTTCTTTTCTGTTATCTGAGTTTCTCTAACTCTTTCTGGAATCCTCTTTCCATTTTTATTCTTATCTTCCCCTACCATAGTGGGTTCGCACTTCTGAGGTGCCCTCAAGGATTCTGAAGTCAATACCCATTTTCTTAACATTTCTTGAATGGGCATACTTCTTCCTTGGATAGATATGTTCTTCAATCCTTCTTGCATTCTTTCAATCTTGGTATCTAATTCTCTTGATTTATGTCCCTCCTGCATTGTTACTATGTTCTGTTTCTTCGACTTATCCTCTCGTTCTTCTATTAGTCAGTCTATTTTCCTAGCTATGAAATCCCTTAATTCTTTATTTTTCTTTTCTGTAGCTTCTTCCTTTGCTTTCCTTATGATCTGATCCTTCCTGATCCAAATTTTACCTAACAACAATGGGAAAGGGATGTTTTCCCCAACAAACCTAATGACTTCAAATTCTTCTTCATTCGATGTTCCATGAACAATAATAGGTACATTAGTAACTCTTCCACATATGGTTATGATGTTTCCCTTAAAAAATCCTATCCTTCCATATGAAGGTACCACATAAGGCTTTCCCAAAATTTACCAGGTTTCTTCTTTCATAATATTCACTTGTGTTTCCTCATCCAAGACACAGTTTATGTCGAAGTCTTCTATTCTTGTACTTATGCGATGTTTTTCTTTCAGGATCTCTAGTAAATTGATATATTTACAAACATCCATCATTTATTTTAGCTGTAATAATGTAGTTTGAACTTCCTCTGACCTTGTCTCTTTATGACTTTCTAACATGCCTTTAGTTTCTTGAATTTCTTCATAGTTTTCTTGTCTCATGTTCATCCCTTCAACTTTAGCAATAATCCTTGGACAATCACCAACCTCATGACCAACAACCTTACAACAAAGACAAATAGGGCCTACCTTAGAACATTCCTTAGCAAGATGTCTCAAACTTCTGCAATTATAACAGAATGTCTATCCTCTTTGTCTCTTAAATATTCCCCAACCTCTTCTGTATTGCGCACGTCCCCTAGGATCATAGTGTTGGACCTGTAATCTGCAAAAAAAAATCTAGGTTCTTGCATCCACTTATTAGTCCCAAAACCCTTTCTATGCATAGGAATAACATATATTTCTTCATTTTCATTAAATTTACTCATATCAACTCTTTCTTTCAACTGTGTTGTAGCCTTCAAACTAGGACAAAATCTATTAAACAAAATTAAAATCATTCTTTTGAAAAAAAAAATTCACTTATCTTTCTCTTGCCAAAGAACAAAACTTTATTTTTTAGGATCTTACCTCTTTTCTTTAGATCATGTTACTCTCTTAGAATAAATCTTCACAAGTCAAGTAGAGTACTTCACACTTCAGTAGAATATCTATGCACACAGATTATCTTTTTCTTTACTTCATTTCATAGCAATCACAATTTCAGGTCCCGATAACAGAACCATTTGTTCACACAAGGGCAGACCCAGGGTTCAACGCTTAACAATGCACCAACAAAAGCCCAAATATTGGCCATTTCGAAAACACCTACAAAGAAAGCGAAGTCTCACCCATGGTAGAAGCAGGGGGGATTATAGGACACATCTGTCTGTAACTAGACCGGGACACAAATCTGTGATAAAGCACTTGACAAAATATTCTATTAAGACTTAGAAGGTAGCATGCATTATTTTCTTAACATCACAGAGCATAATCAAAGATAGATCATCGTAGTAACAATAAATGACAATATACCCTGAGCACTTACAACATAGAATTATAAGTAAAATATAGCATTAATTTACCCTTAACACAAGTAATGCACTTTAAGAAACAAAATATCTATCTATTATACATCACAATCAAAGCACTTAAGAAAATTCATAACAGAAATAAAATAGCATAAAGAAAACCATGAGACACTAGATATACGTGGTTCACCCCAATGTGGGGCTACGTCAACCAACCACTTTGCCTCTTTATTATTCTCCAAACTCTTACATCCATTCACTCCTGTGCACTAAGCCACAGAGTTGAGCTCTGCACAAGACCTGAGATCTACGCACTAAGTACCATATCCTCCTACTTTACACTTAGTACTATATCTATGCATAGATCATTACAAGAACTAAACACCTTCTACAAAATCATAGTCGAGCACCAAGCCTCGACCACATACATCCCTTTTAAGAAAGCATTAGTGATCTACTCGAACTACAACTTATACAATACATTCCTCTTATTTATAGTTTACAAAATATTACAATAGGGCCTAAGCATGGGGAAAATCCATGAGCCGACATCCCATAACCCATTACAAAAACCCTAGAGAACCCCTTACTGGGTCAACATAGCCCGTAAAATAAATGATATCCGTGATCTCAGGTTCTCCTGGGCGCTCCTTCTTCGAACATCATTTTGAATTCCAAAAGTGGACCAAAAATGACCAAAGTTTCCTCAAAACATGGTCGAGGGCCAACAAATATTAATGTAGAACCTAGAAGAAAAATGAATAAAGACTGATGAAAACTTAAAACTTGCGTCAACCAATTTGTGTACTTTAAAAGAAAATTAGGGTTTATGGTTTACATGATGAATTGATGATGGAAGAAAGTGGGTGTTTGAGTCAAATTTGAGTCCAGAAACCCTCCTATATCGTTAAGGCATGTGAATAGTCTATCCATGTCAAATTTTAGTGCATAGAGAAACAATTTGAAAAAATTTCAACATTGGCCCTGTTATCCCCGATATCTAGGGATAACTAGGAGATCATGTCTCGAGGCCCACATGGTCCTAGACATGCAGTACCAAGAGCAGGAGCGACTTGAGCATGGCCCTGGAGGGCCCATCTTTCTTCTTCTCAGCCAACTTTGTTCTATTAGCAGTAGCAGCTTCCATCACTACCGACCTGGGCTTGCATCAGAGAGGGCTCTTGCTCCATGAGGTAATTGGTCCGAGGTATCATGGTATGTGTCATATTTGTTCATTATAACCTTCTTATATATGCATTAGGTTCCTTTCATTTCGGATGACTGCTTGGATCTTACACTAATCCACTTGACCATTGTTGGGGTGATTGATGGGGAAACTAAGCAAGCCGATATTCATGGGTTTTGGTTAGCCACCAAGAGGGATTTGCAGAGCCATCGTTCGCTCCCATCATCTTATCACTTTTTCATCTTATACCTCGCTCATCCATCCCATTCCCCTAGTCTGGCCATTAGGATG
>SNQJ01S0092055.1:88643-115367 GCA_010110895.2 Picea sitchensis | reverse complement strand
CTTATGGGCACCTCTGAGCTCGATCGATCTGTACCAGCCTCACAGTAAAGTCCTGTCAAATCTACTATGTTATGAGGCCCTGAAGGAAATGTCCGGAAGTTGATTGGTTCCCCTCTCCTGGAGAGGCCAGTCAAAAAATACATGTCCTCTGTCGTGGGCACCAGTGATTGCCCCTCTAACATAAAGGCCTCTGCATCCATATGCCAATAATCAACCAAGGCGTTCAGTAGCCTAGGTTGTGCCCACATAAAAGGACATAAGAAGAACTTGAGCAACCCACATTGCATTAAGGCAACCACAACATTGGGGTCTTCCCCGACCAACTCACTAACCTCCTCATGCTCTCTTTCCCTCCAGTGAACATACATCCTACAAAACACCAAGTTCAGGAGGGTTAACCCTTGCTTTTAAAAAAAATTCATTCAATAAGGGGGTCCACACGGGTTGTAATGCTGACAGTCGCATGTACACGCGTGCAGTTTTTACTCTGCCCGACTGTACACGTGGCTTGTCCTAAGACAACCCACGTGGACCTAGGGCTGACCTTTTGAATGTCGACGCCCCCCCAAAACTTGAAACCCAAAGTATAAATAAAGATTTAAATTGCAAGAGGAGAGAGTTTATAATTACTTGGTCTAGATAGATGGTCGTTTCGTCCACTATAGCTCCCAGAATCACCACTTTTATCAAAGTGGGTTTTTTGCTCCAGAGTCAATTTCCAAATCAACAATGGTGATAATGAGCTACCAGCTTCTATTTGTAGACTTTTTGGCCTCTTTTTGTCACCTTTTTGGCCCCCCTTATCATTTTCTTTAAACAAAAAACCATTTAGAGTGATTCAAGAGTTTCATTGGAAGGGTATGATCGGGTATCAGGACATTTATTTTGAGTTTTGGGTAGAGCTTACCAGAACATGGAAACCCTAGGTAGATCTTGGTTGCATTATGGTGTCCATGCTATCTTTAATCATTGTAGGCTCGGGAGTCCTTGTCGTTTTTCCTGATTACGAGTTTGAGCCTCATTTGCATGATTCCTTTTCACTCTTGACCTCACCCTTGAGACTCCCAAAAGACATAACGGGTCTTCTTTTAAGCCCTTTTCAGACCCTCTAAACATGAAAAGATTGTCAAGTGATCTTGTGGCCTTTCATACTCATTAAACTGAAATTTGAAGTCACATCTGTCCTGCGGTAATTTACCCCTTTTTTGGTCCGGACGGTCAACTGTACGAACAAAGGTATACTCTAAGGAACTTCAGTTCTCTAGAAGAGTATTCTCAGGTATTATTTTAACCCTTTTTCAAGCCTGAGGGGCTAACTTTATGAAAAAGGAACCCCCATGGAGTCCATAGTTAAGTTCTTTTCAGACTCCCTAGAATTGAAAAGATCGTCGAGTGACCTTATTCTTTCACCCTCGTTAAAATGGTCCAGAAGAACATTCATGAAGGAGTCCATAGTTAATCTTTTTTCAGACTCCTTAAAAATTAAAAAATGGTCGAGTGATCTTGTCTTTATCACACTCGTTAAAATAGTTTTGAATAGACGTCTTGTCAGTGCCAGTTTACTCCTTTTTCGAACCAACTAGACTACCTTTGAGAAAGGTACCCCAGTGGAGTCTCCTTTTACGTTTTTTTAGACTCTCTAAATATGAAAAACCATCGAGATTACCTTCTATGGGCTCGTTAAACTCACATCGAAGGACGTTACCATTGTTTGTTTTATTAATTGCATTTTCATACCCGCGTCTTTGGCCTAATGCTGGTTCCATGTTGCTCTCAATTGAACCATCTAAAGTATGCCTTATACGCAAGCCCTGTAGCACTTTGCCTCGGCGTCTTGACACCTTTGGCCCCTGGAGGATTTTTTTCGAGTGTCCTTACTCTGAACATCAGTCTTGTCCCTGTGCCTTGAACTTGTATTTTTGCAACACTCGTTCCTCATTTGTAACGTAACATTCTTTTATTCTTTTTTCAAAATTATTGAAAAAGATAAAAAAATCAAATATACCCCAAAAAGAGGAAGGGAAAAGTATTTTCTTTATTGGCAGCATAATGAGTCGCCCTTGGATAAACCACACCTGTCTGTTTTTTCGTCAAACTTTGGGATTTAATATGACCTTAGGAAGTTGTTCTCGCTACGTAGAGCTATGTCCTCCTCCGTTTGGTTATTCTTCCAAACATATGGAGTGTTTGCGTTGCCTCATCCCTCATAAACTTATGTTAATGCCATGCTGCCTAAGTCTCATCATTTGTCATGCTATTGTCCAAGGGAAGTTTTTACCAAGCCTGAGTCATCCCCTTTGTAGTTTGTCTCTTGCCCTCATACCCGACCATCCTGAACGTGAAATCAAGTCTTTGTTTGAAATCAATGAAGCTTTCAGTATGATCATCAAGATTCTCAAGTCCATGACTGACGAGCCTTCGAATACCTATGGGTAGTGAAGTCGTACAATCATATTACACTCCTACCTGAGTTTTGAATATTTTGAAGTTGTTGCTCGAGCTCTGAAGACCTCATCTCCAACCATCAAGCCTTATCATCTCCTAAGAATATGGATACTCTACATGTATATATTTTTGATTTTGAGATGTAGCTCCGCTGTGTATTGTTCACGGCTACACTTTATATAGATATATGACATAGATCTACAGTGTATTTGATTGGTAGCCATGATTTTAGTTTATCCTGAGCATGGGTATGCCCGCCTCGGTGAGACAATTATTATTTTTGCAGACAACGCCTCCCAATTTCTGGTCCCTGGGCTCACTTGTTTGGTACAACAATAAAGATTGTTAATGTATTTCAGCCATCAGATGCTCTTCTGACCTCACACATTAGGGGGCATCTGTTATAACCCTAATTTTCACCAGACATGCTTACCTTGCATCAGGCCATCTCAGATTCCTTCTTTGCCAAAACACTACTGAACAAATCTTCTTAAAAACACCTTTTATAAAGGCCCACACACCCTGCTCCATTACTGCATGCATGTACATGCTAGCTGACCCAAAAAAACCCTCGTGTACCTACAAAATCACGAAAAAAGGAAAGTTTTTGACAAAACACATAGCTTTGGGTGAGTTAACTAAACCTTCCGGCCATGCATGGCTGAGGGTTTGACCAAATACCTAGCTTCTTATAGCCTATAAAATAAGGGTTAGGGGTCCCATTTGGAAGGGGAGAATCATAGTAAAGAAACTATACCTGATTGCACATTCCCTTTGTCCCAACCCTTTAGCCATCCTTGTGCAAAGAGAAAGATAGAGAAAAGAAGTTGGAGGACAGTTGAAGAGGAGCCCAGGACCAGGTTCATGGAGCAGTCACCGACTTCATCATTGTAAGTTGATTTGTTGAAGTTGATAATAAAGAAGTACTTTTCCCATCCCACCTTATGAGGTTTTCATGGTTTATTGCATATATGTTTATTGAATCTCTAACCCATTAATCTATATATCAAATGCATGTGGATTTCTTTGTTTTTCTTGTGTGAATGCAAGTCAGCCTTGGGAGGAGAGTTGCAGTCAAAGAGTGATCAAGCGTGAAGAAGGATCGATATCAAATGCCCRAAATAAGGTATGCTCACTTGATCTTCTTAACTATGTATTTTCTTAAGAATAATGGGGATTAGGTCTTGGACAACGGTAGAAAGTAGGAATGTTTAGGTCTTTTTTGCATGCATAATTAAACCCTAAGTGCTAGTCTRTAGGGGGATTTCCCACTCACAACACCTTCAAAAATGACCCGGTTCCTATCCAACCATAAGAACCAACAGATAATAGAAGGGAGAGTAACGAAGGTTTCTTCCTTCTCAAACCAACTCTCAAATAAGGAACTGAGCAAAGTTCCTTCCCAAATAGTCCAAAAATTTAGAGCTGAATAAAAATGTCTCCATACTGCCCGACAAAAGAAGCAAGAAACAAAGAGGTGGTACACTGATTTTGTTTCTTTAAGACATAGAACACAAAAATTTGTCCCTTGCCATCCCTTCCTTTATAGATTATCCCAAGTGAGTATTCTATTCTCCAAAGATAACCATCTAAAAAGATTGATTTTTGGGATAAGATCCCATTTCCAAATATGTCTTCGCCAACCTTCAACAGGAGTTGGCTAGTAAGTTTTTGCAAGATCCAGGTATATGTTTTTAGCAGTAATATTGCCCGAACAATCACCTCCTGTCCATAAAAGCTCGTCATTTTTGTGATGTAACAGAATCCATGCACACAACAAAGATTTTCGATAAGCCTCCCACTCCTCTACATTGTTCCTGACCAAGCCTAGATCATCACTCGAATTCCAGTATGTCGATGGGATACCCACCCTGCTCTCTTCTCTAGCTTGAAAAAGATATAAAAAAAAATTCCTTCTAAGATCATCCCGTAACTGACAAGATAAGAATGATGAATCTCCCATACCAACAATGCAATCTAAACCAAATTGTACACTGTAACCAGAGCCTAGTCTCCAACCAATCCAATGAGTTAACAAGTGTAAAGTTTTTAACAAGATTTTCCAGGTTTGTGAGGCCGACGCCAAAGAAGGAGGTGCGGACCGCAGCCAAGTAATCATAGAGAAATGAGGAAAATACTTGTCCTTTATTACTTTACTCCATATCCCCTCCTTTGTTAAAACCCGCCACAAAGAATTTGCACCCAATTCCTTATTAAAAAGGAAAATGTTGTGGATGCCCCAGCCTCCCAATATCTTTGGCCTTGCTAAATGATTCCAACTACACAGGTGGATATGTTTCCTCCTGTCAACACCCGACCACATAAATTTAAACATCATGCTACGGATGTTTTGCAAAATAGAAGTTGGAATGGCTTTTAGTGCCATCTAGTACACAGCCTGACCCTCAAGCATAGATTTTACATGAGTGAAATGTTCCCCCAAGGACAACCATCTATTGCACCACCAACCTATCTTTTCTTCAAATTTTGACAGAATCCAACGCCAATCCTCCAGTTTGTGCACGTCTTCCTTTAAATAGTAACCAAGGTACCAGTAACCTTTTTCCAAGTCCTCAAAACCATGTGGAAAAAGAGACTTTAAACTATCTATAGAATCTCCAGATATCCTAGAGTAATAAAAAATTGATTTTGACCAATTTATACACAGTCCAGAGTAGGGATGATTTTAAGGATGGAAATTTATTTTTAAATGTAGAAAACTTGGCGAATCTTACTAATCCTTCATATGCCAACTATAAATGATTGGCGATATTTTTGTAAAAATATTCAAATTTCTAAGGGTTTTATATAGTTTTATAAAATTTTGGCGATTTTTAAGGTAGAATAATTTTATCCTATAGAATTTGGGCGAATCATTTTTAAAATAGCGAATCTCGTTTTTGGAAAAAACATGGAAAATTAGCCCATGAGCGAAAATTAGCCCCTAAAATCATCCCTGGTCCACAGGCTCTGCATAATGTTGATAAAATTATTTTTATCTCATTCCACTCTTCCACCGATGCCTTCGACATAATTAAAACATCATCTACAAAAAACAAATGCAAAATATTTATAAGTCTTGAAACCTTGACTCCAGAGAGCTTCCCTTCACCCGTTCCTTTTTTCAATAGTAAACTAAGACCTTCCATGACACGTATAAATAACAAAGGTGACAATGGAAAACACCGACGCAAGCCTCTTCTGCTTTTGAACATATGAGAAGTCTCCCCATTGATCAAAACCGTGAAATTTTCAATGGTCACACAGCCTAAGATCCAATTTGTGAAAAATAATCTAAAACCTGATTGGAGAAGGATCAAACATAAGAAGTCTCAGTTTATATAGTCGTAGGATTTCTTAAGGTCTAATTTTAGAATCATGGCTTTGGATTTCTTTACCTTTATACTATGGAGACACTCGTGAGTTGTTCCAATTGCATCCAAGATCTTCCTCCCTTTGAGAAATCCTAATTGTTCTTTCGACAGTGACCGAGAGAGTACAGGCTTGATCCTATTTGCAATTACCTTTGTAATCAGTTTGTAGCAAAGGTTACATAGGGAAATCGATATATAATCCCAAAAGCAACGTGGATTATTTACCTTTGAAATCAAAGGTAGGAAGGTGGAATTTAAAGAGTTATTAACTGAACCCCAAAGCCTTGATTACTCCACTATATCAAGCAAGTCATGTCCCATTAGTTTGAAGAAATGAAGGAAAAATTCCATAGTCCACCCATCGGGCCACGGGCTCTTATCTCTAGCGAAAGAATTAAGATCCTCCCACAGTTCCAATTTTTTGCACGGCCTGTCAATGATCACCAAATCCTCAGCACAAACCAATGGGACAAAAAGACCAGTTGTATGCACCTGATCGACTATATGATCCTGGTCTCCTTTTTCATAAAAGGATTTGAAAAAAATTACTTCTTCAATTTTAATGGCTTCCACTCCATCGTGTATCTGACCTTGTTCATCACATATCTCCAATATTTTATTTTTGTTCCTCCTATAACTGCCAAATTTATGAACGGTTTTTGTGTTTTTGTCCCCACACTTTAACCACATAGCTCTGCTTTTGAGTATCCATAATTATTCTTCTCTCTAATAATTTTTTCCCACTCCATCTCCAACTGCTTGATATTTATCTCCCTTTCAATATTACATGGCTCCCGAGCCTCTTGCATGAGATAACCAATCAAAAGACCTTCCAGTCGGGTTAATTTTTCTTCCTGTAATCTTAAATTCTCTTTTGACCATCATTTCAAATGAATCTTCAGATATTTAATCTTATTTACAAGTCTTTTATGAACATCCCTTTCATTCAAATAAGTTGGATCCTTCCATACCTTTGTTACAATATCCGTGACCTCCAATTCTGATAACCATCTGCCATTGAACTTGAACGGATAAGCCTTCGAAATCGAAGTCCTATCTATTCTTAAGAGCACAAGGGCATGATCCAAGAATTATGGGTAGACTACCCAAGATTTATACATGCCCATGCCCACTATAAAATCTTTGTCCACTAATAACTGATCCCGTCTTTTAGAAATACTAGCAGCACCCCTGCGACCATTTCTCCAAGTTGGCACTAAAGCATCCAAAACAACATCAATTAAACGCACTTTACTGAACAACTCACTGAAAAATGATGAGATCGAATCCAAATGAGTGGTTTCTCCCCACAAATCTCTAGCTCCACAAGTTGTATTTAAATCCCCTGCAAGAATTAGGTTTTTGCTTTCGAGTAAACCACTGGTCGCCAACTTATCCCAAAAAGATTTCCTCTCCAAACATGGACCATAAACATTTAGCAAAGAGACTGGTTGATTGAGTTCCAAGCACATTCCTATAATATGAATGCCACCACAACATAGAAAAGGGTCAATGTAAAAAATAGTCAGATCCCAAGAGACAAGGAGCCCACCCGAAGTACCAAAATCACTGACAACACAAGATAGCCAAGTAGGATGCAGAGTAAACATTAGTGCATGTGCTTTATGTTCCTCCACCATAGTCTCCTGCAGAAAAAGTATATCAGGTCTAGTCCTCTGAAGTAATCTTCGAAGGGAGGCGGATTTTATGGTCACCCCCACCCCTCTAATGTTTAAGGAGATAAATATCATGTCTTTGCTCTTGCTAGGGATTTCAAGCCTCTAAGTGCCCCTATTTTAGAAATTACTGGCAGGTGTGTTCCCTAAGTAATAAGTCCTGAAGTCTCCTTATTCTTCCTTGCACTCCTAGTCTTAATAGGAGAAGTTTCCAAACCCAATCCCTTAGACCACGTGTATTCTTTTCCTGAGGCCCCCACTAAAGATCCCTAGGACCCCACAACCCCATCAGGTTTTGGTCTGTGGTATAATGATCTCCCCCTGTAAGTGGTAAGAGTAATGGGTGACTTCGCCTCTTTGATAGTAGGGACAAGGGATTCAAGTATAGTCCCTAAATCAATATATCCCAAATCAAATTCCCTACAAACTGGAAGGAAACAATCCCCAACTACATTTGACAATCTGTGAAAGTCCCTTCCCTAAGTGTCTGAGGTCTCTCGAGTAGTCCTCTCATGAGTGAAAACATAGTGTAAACCATATGAGGGATAGTTTAAAACTGAATCGTTAGCAATGGACTCCCCTCGAGAAATTCCAACCCCCCCCCCTCCCCCGAACCAAAAGTTGGTGAATCCAAAGGATTATTTTCCAAAAAATCCAATGACTTCTTGATGCAGCCGCACCCTCACTAGCATGTCCGCTCTCACAAGATCTTCTTCTCCTCGGCCCGAAGAACTCCAAGGTTCTTCTATTTCCCTATCGATAAATTTGCACCCCACAGATTCTCCTCGCGATCCCCCTTTCTATACTTTTCGGAGGATCGTAACTCGCAGCTTCACAAATTCACGGTCGATCACTAGGCTCTCGAATCCCCGAGACCCAATGGTTTAGTCAATGCTAACTTCTTCCCGTACCTGTCGGGACTTCTGCTCTATCACGATTTTGCAACTCGCGATGCCATGCACTTTGAATTGTCGACTCTCGATACCCGATGCGCCGAATCTACGATGCGCACGTGTGAATTGACCTTTCCACACCCCCTCACTCCTATCGGGATTTCAGAATTTGCGGGATCGCAAATCCAGATGTCGATGGACTCGAGACTTTCCTTTTCCCGATCCCCGATACTATGCCACCTGTCCTCGACTATCTCCTGTTGTGGCCCACACGACTCTTCCGTCGGCATATCGCGGATCACGAATCCAATGTGCAAGAGTTTCTTACCTTCGAAAACTTCGATGCCCCGAACTCCGACTCCTGAGGATCTCCTGACACGCGTCCTTACTGATGGATGGTTCTGGGCTCGTCAGGATATTGCGGATCGTGATATCATAATACTCGATGCAACAACTTGATGCTTCGGCTCGCGATTCCCCGATACGTGATTTCACATGTAGATCTGACGGTCCCTATGACTCGGGATCGACGACTCTGCCCCTCCTGAGCTTCAAACTTCTTCCACACTTATGCTATAACCTCCCTGCAACTCCATGAGATCCAACGGCCCACACAAATTCATGAAATATCCTCCAAAGATTTCGTCCGTCCATTCTCCCTTTGATGATTCTGCGAAGAGAAGAAGGGTCTCCCCACGAGACTCATTCGCCCACTCGCCAACCTGCGACGCTTCTGTCAAACTTTCCACGACAGCTTCCCTGCACTTATCTTTCAGTAAATTCGAAGGCCTATTCCTCCTGAGCTTTTCCACAACTTCAATCTTCAGAAAGAAACCTTGCACACACTCCTTGCGGCAAACCTTCAATGACGCCTTCGTGTTGAAGTCTTCTGACCCTGTGCACCCCTTGCAGCAACGGTCTTCTGATACTCTACTCAAAATCGAAACTCTGAGATTTAGCTTGGCCTACGCACTCCTTGCACGACACTATGCCTAACTACACCTTCTGGATGAATGAGAACAAAAGCTAACTCTAATTGAACCCTTCTGTCAATGCACTCCTTGCAGACGATTCGACTGCACTCCTTGCAGGAATCCTTTGGCTCAATTAGAGAAACAATTGAAACTCATTCCCTCACCCTCTCAGACTTCAATTCAACCATGAAATCACATACACAACATATAAAAGAAAATGTATGACAGGAAGTAAACATTCATGAGCATATCAACATCAACACACAAAGAATCAACACAAAACCATGAATTTGAATCAGAGTTCTTCTATTAATTCAAATGTCTGTACATGGGTGTTCTTCACACAATTCTCTTCTTTCTCTTCTCTTCCTGCTCCTGTTGCTCAGTCTAATGTTACAATATACAAATGAGGGTGTCTATATCCATTTTCCCTCTCGGACTCTAAGCTATCAAATCTAGAATTAAAATCCTATCTACCATCATTAACTATATTAAATGCCGACTATATACTAAAGTATGAGAGTTATCCGCTCAAGGTCCATTACAACATACAAGTGCGCTATCTCTTAAATGCCTCATTTAAGATTGCGCAACAATTCCAAAGCATTTTTCAAAATTTTGTGCTGGCTTGTCCAACTGTCCTCCGCTTCCGCGCTGGCTCGCTTGATGAGTTGGTGATGCAACTGCATCATACTCTTCGTCTTGAAAACTTTCATGGGCTCCTATCCATGAGCTCCTGCACGGTCTGTCCATGCTTCTGTATTTCTTCTTCAGTCTCCCAACTGACATCTTCCACTAGGTGATTCTTCCACTTGACCAGATACTCGAAGTATTCCTTCCTTCGGGTCTTCTTACCCACTCTCTTGTCCAGTATGCACTCCATCTGTGGCTTCTCTGCAACTGGCAATTGTTTCATCCACTGGATCACTGGCTCCTCAGTTCTAGTCTCTGCTTCTCCAGCCCTATATGGGTATAAATATATGATATTGAATATAAGAGATATTCCAATGACATCCGGCAACTCAATCTCATAAGCATTCTCTCTGAATTTTCTCAAGACCTTGCATGGACCGATTTTCTTCATCTTCAACTTATTGTATGTTCCCCTCGGGAACCTTTCCTTCCTCAAATGTGCTAGAACTAGATCACCAACTTCAAACTGAGGTTGTCTCCGATGTTGATCTGCTCTTTGCTTGTACTCCTGAGTTGATTTCTGCAGTCGTTCCTTCACCTGGCTGTGAATTTCCTTCATCGCCTCAAGGAATTCTTCTGCACTAGCGCTGCTAGTCGCAGTCCGTTCTGAATCCTTCAGTTCAGAAAATCCTCTCGGTTGCATGCCATATACAACCTGAAATGGACTCTTACCGGTGCTCCGATTCACTGAATCATTGTATGCAAACTCTGCTTGTGGCAATATGCTATCCCAAATGCTATGGTGCTCTATCACCAAGCTTCTCATCAAGTCTCCCAGACTTTTGTTGACCACCTCTGTTTGTCCATCCATCTGTGGATGATAAGAAAAACTAAACGCCAAGTTAGTTCCTAGCTTCTTCCATAAGGTCCTCCAAAAATTCCCTATGAATTTAGTGTCCCTGTCCGAAACCATGCTTTTCGGCAGTCCATGAAGTCGAACGACCTCCTTAAAGAACAGATTTGCGATGTGAGTCACATCACTGGTTTTCTGGCATGGGATAAAATGTGCCATCTTGGAAACCCTGTCCACGACCATAAAGACTAAATCAACACCTCTTTGTGTGTTTGGAAACCCCAATACAAAATCCATGATGATCGCCTCCCATGGCCTCTCTGGTATGGGCAATGGCTGATAAAAACCTGCATTCTTCTTTCTCCCCTTCGAATGATGGAAAATTCTACGTCTGTCAACGAACTTATTGACATCTGCTCGCATCCCTAGCCAAAAATATGATTCGATCATCTTTGTGAATGTCTTGTCATGGCCAAAGTGTCCTGCTAATCCACCATTGTGTTTCTCTTTTAACAAGTTCTCCCTCATGGAGCATTTCGGAATACACAGTTGATTGCCTCTTAACAACAATCCTTCCTGGATCATATAATATATCCATTGGATTCTATCTCTGAGAACTAGATTCTCAGCTGCTTCATACGTTTTTGCAAAATCTGCATCTCCTGTGTACATGTCCCTGAGATTTTCAAAACCCAATGTTTTGACTCAGAACTCCTGCAACAACAAACACTTTCTGCTCAAAGCATCAACCACTTTGTTAGCAGTACTCGAAATATGTTTAATCACAAACGTGAAATTCTACATATACTCTACCCATTTAGCATGTTTCTGATTCAACTTCTCCTGTTGAGTCACAAATTGCAATGCATGATTATCAATGTACAATACAAATTCTTTTGGGATCAAGTAATGCCTCCACTTCTTCAGCACCTGTATGATAGCATAAAATTCTTTATCATATGTGGAGTATTTCACCTTTGCCTCATCCAGCTTCTTGCTAAAATATGCAATCGGTCTGTCCTCCTGACTCAAGACCGCTCCGATGGCAAACCCGCTTGCGTCACATTTCACCTGAAATGTCTTCAGGAAATCCGGCAACACCAAAACCGGTTGTTCCAAGATCTTCCGCTTCAACAGATTGAAGCTCTTCTCAGCCTCTGTTGTCCAATGAAAATATTTATGTCTTTTCTTCACTGTCCCCATCATCGCTGCGCTAATTCCACTGAAATTCCTGATATACTTCCGGTAGAAACTAGCCAAACCATGAAAACTTCTCACCTCAAATACATTCCTCGGTGATGGCCAATTCTTGATCACTTCTACCTTATCCAGATCCATCTTTAATTCATTTGCCGAAATAACAAAACCCAAGTAAATGAGTTATGTCTTCATGAATGAGGATTTCTTCATATTAATCAACAACTTCTCCTGCTGTAGCTTCTTCATCACAACAGCCAAATGCTTCAAGTGTTCAGCCTCTGATTTACTGTAAATCAGTATATCATTCAAATATACGATGACAAAATTCCCGATGAATTCCCTCAGCACTTCATTCATCAACCTCATAAAGGTACTTGGTGCATTCGTCAAACCAAACGGCATGACTAGCCATTCATACAAACCCTCGTTTGTCTTGAATGTTGTCTTCCATTCATCACCTTCTCTCATGCGAATCTGGTGATATCCGCTTTTCAAATCAATCTTTGAAAAATATTTTTCCCCACTTAGGCAATCCATTAGATCATCCATCCTCAGTAGTGGAAACCTATATCTAATGCTTATCTTATTGATCGCTCTTGAGTCGGTACACATTCTCCAACCCCCATCCTTCTTTAGATTGAGTACCGTTGGAACAACACATGGGCTTAAACTTTCCCTGACCAACCCTTTGTCCAACAACTCCTAGACCTACCTATTGACCTCTTCATTTTCTTGCGGTGTCAACCTATACGCATCTTTATTCGGAAAACTGGCTCCTGGTATGAGGTCAATATGATGACTCACACTCCTCATCGGTGGAAACGAATGAGGTAATTCGTCCACTATGATGTCAGCGAACTCTTCCAGCAGTTCCTGAATTTCATCTGGTAGATCATCCACTCTTGTGCTAGTCAGAACAATTCTTGGCTTTCTGAACATAAAGAATTGTGGATCTTCCTTCTTCTTCACCTCTGTAAGAAGATCCTTCCCACTCATGAGAAGTACTGTGTTGCTTACCTCTGGATTCACCTCCTTATCCTTTATCGGAAGTAACATATGGGTTCTCCCATTTTTCTCTAAAGTATATGTGTTCATTCGCCCATCATGAATCACATTTCTGTCATATTGCCATGGTCTACCCAATAATAGATGACATACATCCATGGGAATAACATCACATAAGATCTTATCATTATATCTGCCTATCTTGAATTCAACCAAGCATTGTTTAGTAACAGTTACCTGGTGTCCTTTTTGTAGCCATGAAACTTTGTATGGGCTTGGATGATCAGTCGTCTCCAGCTCCATCTTTTCTACCATCTCGGTTGATACAAGATTATCTGTGCTACCACTGTCAACAATAACCTTGCACACCCTATCCTTGGTTTTGTAAGTTGTCCTGAACAGTCTGGTCCTTTGGACTGAAATTTCCACCTCTTTCTTGGGTTTCAAAAGGATTTTTCACATCATAAGCGATCTTACACCTTCAACGTCTTCGGCCTCAACATCCCGCCTCTGAGCTTCAGTGATGTGAGCTTCCCCAATGTCCTCCTTTTTCTCTGGACACTCATATGACTTGTGCCCATTATTTCCGCATGTGAAGCATGTTATTACTCCACCTCTTCCTCTTCCTCTACCTCTGGTATGAGGAAAAGTATTTCCATCAGCATATCCTCCACTCTGCTCTATATGTTGTCCTCTCTGTTCAATGTATGGTTGTCCTCGCTGTGAGGTTCCACCTCTTTCAACTTTACCCTGAGGTTTCTTCCATTCCTCCTTGGGCTTCTGGGTGCTTCCTTGGGCAACTGCCTTGCCTCTGGGCTGACTTCTGCCTCACCCTCACTGACCTTTCTTACGAATCAGCTTCTCTTTGGCTTTCAGAGCCATCTGATAAGCATCCTCCACAGTTCGGATGGTTACCATGCTCAATTCATCCTGAATGTCGTATCTCAGACCATTCATATATCTAGCAACCTTCTCATCATTGCTCTCCCAATGAACTGCTCTGATGTTCAGTTGATAGAATTTCTCAGTGTATTCTTTCACTGTCATCAACTTTTGTCTCAGGTTTTGCATCCTCCTAAACATAGTAATTTGATAGTCCCTTGGGATGAAATTCGCCTTCATCTTCGCGATCATTCGATCCCAACTCTTGATCTTTTGCTTGCCCTTGCAGCGTCTGTCAGCTTGTAGCTCATCCCACCATAATGCTGCATGTCCTTTCAAGCACGTGACAACATGTCTGACCTTCTTGTCCTCTTCGATATCTTCATAATCGAAGTAGGTGTCAAGAGCTCTAATCCAATCCAGTAGCTCCTCTGCATCCAGATTTCCCTCATAAACTGGAATGTCCATTTTTGCCTTTGCACCCATCCTTGCGATAGCTTTGATCAAACACTCGTTTGATGCATCTTCGGTTGTAACTTCCTCTTCATGTTTAGCTTCTATTTCATTGTCTGAATCTCTGAAATCTCCTGCACTAACGATGCGTCTTTGAGTTGTCTCCATGTCCTCGAGTCTTGCTCGAAGATCTCTCATCTGTCTCTCCATTTCTGGATTGACTACCTTCCTGCCTCTTCTTCGCACCTCCCTGTCCTATGGATCAGGTGATTGCCTTTCTCTCCTTGGCGGCATGATGAATCCTCTCCTTTGCTACAGAAAGAAAAGAGATATTCCTGCTCTGATACCAAACCTAAAGTAGCCGCACCCTCACTGGCACGTCCGCTCTCACAGGATATTCTTCTCCTCGGCCCAAAGAACTCCAAGGTTCTTCTATTTCCCTATCGAGAAATCTGCACCCAACAGATTCTCCTCACGATCCCCCTTTCTCTACTTTTCGGAGTATCAGAACTCGCATCTTCGCAAATTCACGGTCGATCACTAGGCTCTCGAATCCCCGAGACCCGATGGTTCAGTCAACACTGACTTCTTCCCGTACCTGTTGGGACTTCTGCTCTATCGTGATTTCGCAACTCGCGATGTCGTGCACTTTGAATTGCCGACTCCCGATACCCGATGTGTCGAATCTCTTATGCGCACGTGTGAATTGACCTTTCCACACCCCGTCACTCCTATCAGGATTTCAGAATTCACGGGATCGCGAATCCGGATGTCGATGGACTCGGGACTTTCCTTTTCCCGATCCCTGATACTATGCCACCTGTCCTCGACTATCTCTTTCTGTGGCCCACACGACTCTTCCGTCAGGATATCGTGGATCGCAAATCCAATGTGCAAGAGTTTCTTACCTTTGAAAACTCCAATGCCCTGAACTCCGACTCCTCGGGATCTCCTAACACGCGTCCTTACTGATGGACGGTTCTGGGCTCGTCGGGATATCGTGGATCACGATATCGTAATACTCGATGAAACAACTTGATGCTTCGGATCGCGATTCCTCGATACGCGATGTCACATGTAGATCTGACGGTCCCTTTGACTCGGGATCGACGGTTCTTCCCCTCCTGAGCTTCGAACCTCTTCCACACTTATGTTGTAACCTACCTGCAACTCCGTGAGATCCAACGGCCTACGAAATGACGCATTTTTCAAAATTTTGTGTTGGCTTGTCCAGCTGTCCTTCGCTTCCGCGCTGGCTCGCTTGATGAGTTGGTGATGCTCCTGCATCACTTCTCAATCAAGCAAGACTTGGTAGGTGGGACCAAAGGATCTTGTCGTATGCCAAAGAAAATGGATTCATCTAGAGTGGTTCTTTCCCAAGTAGTTAAAGAATGAAAAAGCACAAGAAAAACATATTTAATCTTACCTGTTATAGTCTCATCAGTCTCCGGTACAGATGAATCTTCAAAATCAAAGTTGTGGGGACTGAACCGATTCGACCAAAACTCTGGCCATGAATCAACTCATGTCGACCTATCCAATAATGTACCTTCTGAAACCTCCTCTTCTTGCAGTCCCAAACAATACCTTCACAAATGTCTCATTTTCCGACACCTTGAGAATCTAAAAGGGATGCCTAAGTAGTCCAGAGTTTGGGATAGGTGTTGTCCACAACAAACTATCTCCAGATATTCTAATAAGCCATAGTGTATCTCAATTTTCACAAGGACTCTACACATCTGATTATATGTGGCCTTAAGAGCACCAAGGTCTGCAATGATAAATTTCTCGAGAGTATTACCTATCGCTTCCAAAGCCTTGACATGCCAGAAATGTAATGGCAGTCCCGACAACAACACTGTTGAGTCTCAGTATTGACACCTCTATTACCCTATATTACTCTATATCTGAGCCTATTTTACCTATGCTATGTATATATAATTGACTGTTTCCTCCACAAATACACTTAATGACCTCATTCATTTGCATAAGAGGTAACTTATGGTTACAACATGTTTTGTTTGATTTTCTTGAGTTAATTCGATTAAAATAGTTGATTTTGCATGATCCTAATCATTTGATCTTAAGCAACATTGATCTGGTACCAACAAAATAGCATAACATTAATCTAGTATTGCCCTGTGATATTCCGGTACCAACCTGTGTTATTCAGGTACCAGCCTGTGCTATTTTGGTACCAGTGTGACTGTGTTATTCCAATACCAAACAACTGCACCTATTCCGGTACCAGTGCGACTGTGCTATTCCGATACCAAATGACTGTGTGTATTCCGGTACCAATTGTTATTTCCATAAATCGTTTGTTGGATGAGTTTGTTGTTGGAGATTCCAAGAAATCATTTGGATCAAAGCCTCCAAATTGGTTTTGAGATCATGATAGACTTCATCACTCATGCACTTTGTGTCATGAGGATGAAGTCGATCCCTAGAGATTCGATGTAAATACCAATTGTAATATTTTTAAAATTGTTTAATAATTATCCTTAGCTCTTGATAGTAACGACTCACCTTCTTTATAAGGGATGTTATATAGGAGATAGGATACAYARRTGTATGTATTGATGTAATGAAGAACTAGTAAGAAATAGATGATKCATATTGTTTTGATGTACGAGATACTGAGCTGYTGATTCAATTTACCATTTGAAGGAATACAAATAATATGTTGTGCAATTTATGGGTATGATTAGAAYGCTTTAGTCTGTTATATTTTTAGACCTTCCATGTTGGAATCGGGAAGGGCCCACCGTTCTGATATGGTAATCTTAATTTAAAATTTGTCTTAGCTTTTTACTCCTGTACATGTTTGTTTTATTCCAGTACTCATTTGTGTGTGTCCTGTACCTATTATTTTGATTTCTTGTTTGAGTTAAAATATGAATTCATAAAGTGTACCTATTGTGTTGGATCTGTATAATTGTTAGATATTTTGAGTAAATTGTGAATGGGATTGTATTAGTGTAAGTTTGATAAGTATGGTCCACCATATCTTTAGTAATTTTACTTAGTTTCATAAATAGTAATTTGTGTCGAGATAGTTGTAAAGATCTATAAAATTTTGCAGTCCTGAAACTGTGTTCCTTATAGCGAATTTCATAATTTATTTTGAAATTTCAAGTGTGTTAATACAGGAATAGTTAATATCCCATCATTCACCCTACATGGACTATTAAATGGAGAATTTTAATATACCTAGTGTTTCATGTACAGGGAAAAATAGTTTCTTCCAGAATTGATTAAGTTATGAGTGATTTCCCTTTGAATAATGTATGCAGAAAATTGATTACAGTTTATTGTTGGAATTAGTTGCTACAGGAGGCAAAATCTAAGTTCATCTCTTCATTTCATGAGCCTCTAATGAACAGATTTGTCACCTAAGAAAGAACCTTTTGATTCATTGTTTTGTTATCAGTTTTATCTTCTAAGTTTGGAGTTGTATTGTTGAAGGGTGCCCAGATTGGATTGTTAAGAGTGGTAGATACAGATAACTAAGTCAAAGTCCATATTTCCACTTCATGAGCTTGTAAATGGACAAGGCATTATCTGAGAAAAATCTTTTGAGTGCATGATTGCAAGTTTTTCTTTCTAATTTCTAAACTGTGTGAAGGGTGGTATCTTTGAAAACAGAGTATTTTGTTATTGATTGTTATCTAATCTAAGATATACTAAATTAACATAGGAACCTATCTGTTATCATCACATATAGTGCATCAACTCTACTGATTATGAATCTCGGTTGATAATTTATGTTTGGTAATATATTATGCAAATAATTGCACCAACATTTTGGCGCCGTTGTCGAGAAGTTGTAAACGATAATAGGTAGTATTTGAATCAGATTGCTTTAATGGTTTTGGATTTGTTTGATGGATGACCTAAGGACGAAGAGAAGACGGTAAAACATGAGGGAAGAGCCCATGCATCCATTTTGGTTGGGTTGCTCCAAAGTTAGGTTGTCCTCTCTTCTTTTAATGCAAGTGTGTTTTTCCTTCTTTTATGCAAATTTAGTTTTATTTATGATGAGATAACTTGTGTGAACATATAACTTGGTGACAGTAGGGTCCCAGTAACGCAAGGAGTTTAATTTTGGTGTGTTTTTTTTTTGCAAATAGTTTTAAAAATTATATCTTTAATGATAAATCATGTTTGGGGTGCTGTAAGAAGCCCTCAAGTACTAATCTGTGTTGCGAAACATGGATCATCAACCAGCTAGAATAATTCAAGGATGATCAAGAGCTTGGAGAATGTTCCTCCAAGAACTTTCTCGCATTCTAGTAGTAGCTGGGATATCCGCCTCTCAGGAAGAGAATATCTTCATAGCAGTCAATAATCTAGTTGTCTCTCCATAGGAAGATTTACAAGTCTCGTCGGATTCCTCTTGTCAATTTGTTGAGGAGACTAAAGAATCATGGATAGAATTCAATGGAGAGAAACCATTGGAACCTAAGATTGACGATTCCTTAGCATGCCTCTCAGCAGATCATGTATGTACTCCAAAGACCAATCATCTTGAAGAGGATAATCTGCATAGCATGGGAGAGGAAGACATTCAGTCTAACCTAAACAAAGAAGAGAAACAAGAATATAATGATCGTATTGAAATATGGATTCAATTAGTTATTAGGTCACACCACTCTCTTATTTTTCATCATTGCTTGATCTCATCATCAAAGAAGTTGGTCCTTCATACTCCGGTATGCATTCAAAATTATCTTTTAAACCCGAGTATGGATATATTTCTAACCCTGTTACGCACATGGCTTCACTGGAAGTATTCCTATACTTGAAGGACATTTTATTTTGTTCAATTAGAGTAGGATAGGTAAATAAATAAATAAATGTTGCACATAAGTACAATGAAACCTTTCTATCATACTTTTCATAAGTGAGAATATCAAAATTTAACAAAGCAATCAATTTAAGATCTTTTGTTCATATATTAGATTTCTTTCTAAAAAGTTATGATAATTTTGTTTGGAATTTTATGAGAAGGGAATATATTCACCCTCTGAATGCACACATAATACTGGACGGGTTTCAAAAGCAGACAAGGCATCCTTGTCAATGGAATATAACACTTAAGGGAGTGCTTCATGACCTATTTCTTCAAATTTATTCTTTTTCCTTAAGTTGTTAAAAATGATGCATTCGTGCTTTATCATTACCTATCTATTTTAAGACCACTATTTCACAAGGATGATTAATTAAGTGATATTTTTAATAGCATTTGAAACTGAATGTTAATTCCAAACTATTTTATTCATAGCTAATAATTCAACTTTTGACATTTTTTGTAAATTTTTGGTTTTTAAGCATGAATAAAAACCTAGTTTTAATTTTTTTTTTGGTTTTTTTTTAGCAAATGTTCGCAACCCTTTGAGTATCCTTTTAGTGTCTCACACTGTTTTCATGAGGCCATAAAAAACCTTAAGCATGGGGGAGTGGTTGCTGAGAAAATAGTAGTTAGGTTTATTTTTTTTAATAAAATGGAAGTGGCAACAACAACAATGTTTTTCTAGCATGATAAAAATTCATATGTTTCTTCCTGCAACAACAGTGATTTATAGCATCTTCTACAGCTTGATACTCAGAGTATGCAAGCCACAAGGAGAAGTCTACAAATTTCAGTTTGCAGAAAACACCAACAAATTCTACAAAGGTGCAACCTACAAAAGTTTCAAAAGCACTAGGTCTGCGCTTATCTGGTACTGAGGTGATCCAGTACTGGTAATAAGGTGTCGGTAGCTCTAATCATATATTCAATTTTTGCTTCTCGATTTAAATGCTTCAAGCAATAGGACGTATAAACTCAACATTTTTTCATTTTACTAACGAATTAGACTAATTATGCAATAAACATATGGTTACTCTCAATTATTGCATGCTCCCTACCATGAACTTATGCAAGCCCTCGTATACATCTCGTCACTTTGTTTCTACCCCCTGTTAATTTTTATTTTTTTTCTATTCCGGTATGCAGAATCCTGCTCCATTACTTATCTTGTATTGATTCCAAAGTGATATGATATTTTTCATGTGCTTAACATTGTTTTCACTTTAGGTAATCAGAGGTATGGGCTAATCTCTTCATGTTCTTTCTATCAAGGATCATTTAAGTCTTGTGTTGAATTGTTTTTACTCTCATGTGCATCTTCCTCCTACATTTCTACACTCAACCCTAAATGAATCATCCTTGCTATCCTTTAAGAAGATATTTTCACATTTAGCCCTATATGATAATGGGTGCACTTGTCTTATTACCTCATCATTTTGAAGAAGTGATTGCTAATTAAAATATCCATTGAAAAGTGGTAACACCATTATGTCAAATACTAACCTAGTTGATTCAAACAAGTTTTTATCCAAGTTTATCTTTACAAGTTTTTCTTGGGAGGTATTGATGAAAACCTCATGTGGTGGACTGCCCTTGCAAAACTGCAATGAACTTTCATGAGAACCCTAATAGGATTAACTAGAGGAACCTCTTAGTCATTATCCAAGATGTTCCATTATACATTGAATAGCTGATATTTAAGTTGAATGTGGATGATGTCACCCTTGGGATAATTGAAAACAATTAATTATGTGCCTAATAACTCTAAAACACTCTCGTACCACCTGCCTTCCTTATACTCTAAAATTGTCAATGAACAATATACATTATTTTAAATCTTTTGATTAATATAATAAAAAGGAAGTATCAGTAAGTACAAGTAAACCTATCGGGGTACAAAACAAGCTTGCTGGAAGAGGGGCCATGCTTGTATGGTACTAGGGTAAACCCGCTGGGGTACTGAACAAGCCTACTGGCAGCAGGGCTATGTAGGGTAAAGGGAGTTGAAAAACATAAAGTGGCACACTTAAAAATGAACAAAAAACCTTGGGTCTCATTCTGAAGAAATCACTATCAAATCAAGGCTAGGATATGACCTTTATATCTCTCGGATAATGTTCTTAAGAACCTTCAAGTATCCTCTTTAGAGTTCTATATTTAAAATAAATAGGTTTGCATGAGAAGTGGGACCCTCAGTATGTGTAATTCACCTTACCTAAGAAAGAAGAGCTTCATCTCTAAAAAATTGGATAAGAAACGAGTTAATCATCTTGGGATGTATTATTTTATGTGTTCCTCTCTTCAAATGAGATCTAAACTATGCTTATATCACTTTTTTTTTAAAGGTAATCTAGCCAGGGGGGGGCTATTAGTCAAAGTCATTATGAAAAATCTTGGACACTATCCTATAATCATATTAGAGTCACATTCGACCCTTTCTCCTAATTTTGATTGAAAACAGATTGGATAAGGCTTAACGCCAAATCATTAATAGATCTAACCTATTACGCATGACTCCACTTTTCCTTCATAACTAATTTTCCATGGGTAAGAAGTGTGGAGCATAGGCTAGGAAGTTTATATTGTTTAACGGGAACTTAGGAGCTGAAGAAGGATGAAACTTCAGGGAATGCTTGATCGAGTAAGGAGTATCATCAATTGTGAAATTTTGAAGATCATTGTTGCATGAGGACATGCAATGACTTAAGCATGGGGGATGTTGAGTCTCAATATTGACACCTCTATTACCCTATATTACCCCCTATCTGAGCCTATTTTACATATGCTATCTATATATAATTGACTGTTTCCTCCACAAATACACTTAATGACCTTGTTCATGTGCATAAGAGGTAACTTATGGTTACAACCTGTTTTGTTTGATTTTATTGAGTTAATTCGATTAAAATAGTTGATTTTGCATGATCCTAATCATTTGATCTTAAACAGCATTGATCCGGTACAAACAAAACCGTATAACATTGATTTGGTACTGCCCTATGATATTCCAGTACCAGCCTATGTTATTCCGGTACCAACCTATGCTATTCTGGTACCAGTGTGACTATGCTATTCTGGTACCAAACAACTGCGCCTATTCTAGTACCAGTGCGACTGTGTTATTCCAGTACCAAACGACTGTGTGTATTCCAGTACCAATTGTTATTTCCAGAAATCGTTTGTTGGACGAGTTTGTTGTTGGAGATTCCAAGAAATTAGTTGGATCAAAGCCTCCAAATTGGTTTTGAGATCATGATAGACTTCATCACTCATGCACTTCGTGTCATGAGGATGAACTCGATCCCTAGAGATTCGATGTACATACCAATTGTAATATTTTTAAACCTATTTAATAATTATCCTTAGCTCTTGATAGTAACGACTCACCTTCTTTATAAGGGATGTTATATAGGAGATAGGATAGACAGGTGTACGTATTGATGTAATGAAGCAGTAGTAAGAACCAGATGATGCATATTGTTTTGATGTACGAGATAATGAGTTGTTGATTAAATTTACCATTTGAAGGAATATGAATGATCTGTTGTGCAATTTATGGGTATGATTAGAACGCTTTAGTCTGTTATCTTTTTAGAGCTTCAATGTTGGAATTGGGAAGGGACCACCGTTATGATATGGTAAGCTTAATGTAAAATTTATCTTAGCTTTTTATTCCTATACATGTTTGTTTTATTCTGGTACTCATTTGTGTGTGTCCTGTACCTATTATTTTGATTTCTTGTTTGAGTTAAAATATGAATTCATAAAGTGTACCTATTGTGTTGGATTTGTATAATTGTTAGATATTTTGAGTAAATTGTGAATGGAATTGTATTAGTGTAATTTTGATAAGAATGGTGCACCATATCTTTAGTAATTTTACTTCGTTTCATAAACAGTAATTTGTGTTGAGATAGTTGTAAAGATTTATAAAATTTTGCATTCCTGAAACTGTGTTCCTTATAGCGAATTTCATAATTTATTTTGAAATTTCAAGTGTGTTAATATAGGAGTAGTTAAGATCCCATCATTCACCCTACATGTACTATTAAATGGAGAATATTAATATACCTAGTGTTTCTTGTGCAGGGACAAATAGTTTCTTCCAGAATTGATTAAGTTATGAGTGATTTCCCTTTGAATAATGTGTGCAGAAAATTGATTACCGTTTACTATTGGAATTAGTTTCTACAGGAGGCAAGATCTAAGTTCTTCTCTTCATTTCATGAGCCTCTAATGAACAGATTTGTCACCTAATAAAGAACCTTTTGATTCATTGTTTTGTTATAAGTTTTCTCTTCTAATTTTGGAGTTGTATTGTTGAAGGGTGCCCAGATTTGATTGTTAAGAGTAGTAGCTACAGATAACTAAGTCAAAGTCCATATTTCCACTTCATGAGCTTGTAAATGGACAAGGCATTATCTGAGAAAAATCTTTTGAGTGCATGATTGCAAGCTTTGCTTTCTAATTTCTAAATTGTGTGAAGAGTGTTATCTTTGAAAACATAGTATTTTTTTATTGATGGTTTTCTAATCTAAGCTATACTAAATAGACATAGGAACCTATCTGTTATCGGCACATATAGTGCATCAACTCTACTGATTACGAATCTTGGTTGATAATTTATGTTTGCTAATATATTATGCAAATAATTTCACCAACAAACACCCAGAAGTGTTTAAATCTGAAGTAATCAAGTGTGGGGTCAAAACTCACCCGCCACCTTTTAATCATCAAACTACCCCCGTCCAATTTCCAGACTAATCATCAAAATTGATATCCTCTACCCATTTTAAATGGAAACCAAACCACCCTTTCGTCAGGTAAAAAACATTTGTCTTATATCCCAACAATGGACTCCAATGAACATTTACCCAATCCTCCAACGACATTTTACACCTGTTCTTATAAGAGAACCTCCCAACCAGGGTAAAAAGTGAAAGGCTAATTGTATTCTCCAGCCCGACGTCCTCACCCAACATAAGATTTCTCTTAGAGTGATTAGGAACCCAGTGTTTAAACTGATGAGACCCCTGGCTCTTCTTTACGCATGTAAATCTACCTTTAGGACGTTCCCCAGACCCCCATCCTAGTCCACTAGACTTCGTTCCTACTCCTTCCCTAAGATCCGCAGGGCCCTTCACTACAAAATCCGTGAGAGCATAAGAGCTCAAGCCACAAGTAATCTTAGATGGAGAAGAAAAAGAATGAAACTAACAATCTTTCGTAGGAGACTTAGTAAGTTGTTCCTTAACCGCTTCCCTAAGTGCAATAAAGTTTCCATTAAACCCTGTCAGGTCTGTCATAGATAATAGTCTGGCCTACCTCCAAATGGCCTCATCCTCCTCTCCCATAAGGGAATTGACATCATTTTCCATCGTGATCCCCTGCAGTGGAGTGTGATCCATACTCCCTCGCCCATCACAACAAGCCAAAAATCATTGATGACTCTGCCAATGTAATAACTATCTTAAAGTCTCCTTAACTATATGTAAAATATGAGGGAGTTGGAGCCCCACTAACACAAGAAAATAGGTAGAAATTAAATGAAACAAACTCTAGACATGATCCAATATACAGAGTGAGGTGATGTAATGATCCCAATACAATTTGTTTTTTTCTTGGAATCACTAACTAACCACTGATTTAATTGTTTACTGTTATGTGTGTAGGTTGGACATCAACATTTCGTCCTTAGGGTTTATTAAGTTATTCAACCATGAGTTAGAGAAGAAACATTCCAACATATGAAGATCTTCAATCATGCACAAGATAGGAACCATAAGCAATAACTGAACTTTATTATAAGAAATCAAGCACCTCCCAAAGGTTGTAATAGAAGATGAACACTCAAATGCAAAACTAGGGTTTAAGACTAACCCTGAAGCAACTGGTACGACCCTGCTAACTGTTGGCACGACCTGTTAAAGACAATAGATACCAAGGGTTCAGCCCTCCTGAAGATGAAGACCCCAAATGTTGTCAAACTCCTCTCAAATATAGATCAAGGCAATAGAAGCCTCCTCCTGAAGTATGGAGCTCAAAGGTTGAAGCTTCCTCCTCAAACTCTAGAAACCCTAGACTAGTAAAACCCTCCTGAAACCCTGATATGGACAATAGTACGGCCTAGATGAACATGGGCTCTGAATCCCCTGAAACTCTCTAGAATGATAGATCAGGTGGCCACAATCACCTGAGAGAAGTTTCAAGATCAGATCTAGTCTATAGCCTTCTAGATATGAGAAATATTGAATCACAAAACATCCTCTTCCTCCAGAAATCGTCTCAACCTACAAATAGATGATAGGGACGTGATAACTCCTCAAAGAAGCCCTCAAACTGATGAGCAAGGGCTTGCAAGAAAAACCCTAATGCTTAAAACCTCCCAAGCTTCCTCAATATGTTTGATCGAACTCTTCTTCAACCAATGGTGTGCCCCTGCAAGAAAACCTTAGCTAGTATGGCCTTGTTGGTCCAACTGGTATGGCCCTGCTAGTCCTCTTGAGTTGATGATGGATGTAGAATTGTGTGGGTGAGTGGAATATTTCATCACTTAGTTGTTCACTAGGGTTTGTAATATCAAAACTGTCAAAATTTTATGCTCAAGAGAATCAACAAGAAAATACCGAAATCCAGAATGAATGAGAGGTGCACCCTAGCCTTCTCTTTATATTTTTCTTCTATTTCCCTGTTGATTTAAGTTAACCCCTAGGGTCAACTCCTAACTCAACCTCCAACGCTTCTATTCCTTCATTGAGTTATCTTTTTAACTCATTTTACCTTTTTATTAAGTCAACTTAAGAATATAACATTATTTTGGTTGACTTTTACCCTCAGTGTGAGACTATGGCCTAGTGGGGATGCCTAGGCCACTAAGTCTTCTCAAACATATTCATCAAGAGGTGGCGGACATTACAATCTCCCTTGCTAGAAATTTCTTTCTCTCAAGCAATTCCAAACCTGTTTCCCATACAAATTGTTCATTCTCCCACGTGGCATCCTCAATGGGTAGATCCTTCCATCTGTTCAGGTACTCTTTGATGCTTCTCTTCCTGAGCCTCTTCTCTCGAACCTCTAGTATCTCTTCCGGAATCAAAACAAGTTTCCCCTCTTCATCCATGGGAGGTAGTACCTCAATGGGTGTGATTTGTTGGCCGAGGGAGCTCTTCAAGAAGGACACATGGAAGACATTGTGTATCTTGCTGCCCTGTGGAAGCTCCAACTCATAATCTATGACCCCTATCTTCTTGTTGACCTTGTAGGGCCCAAAGAAATGTGGTTGTAGCTTCTCTTCTTCGCTTATTTTTATATAAGCCTACCTCTATGGTTGGAGCCTTAGATAGACTAAGTCATCCATCTCAAAAGTACGTTCAACTCTGTGCTTGTCTGCTTGGACCTTCTACTGGTTCTATGCTTGTCTGCTTGGACCTTCTGCTAGTTTTGTGCTCTTTGTAGATGATCCTTCAGCTCTCTAAGGATGT
>SNQJ01S0092055.1:57813-77585 GCA_010110895.2 Picea sitchensis | reverse complement strand
ATTCACATGCAACTTTGCTTTGTGATAGGCATAGTGGAGAAGACCTAGTCATTGGTGAACCGAATATATTTTAGTGAAACGAAGATATTTTATATTTTTGATTGAAGCATAATTTTTCATAAAATCTTGGTTTCGATTTAAATTGCTTCGTGAGTTATTCTAGCTAAGAATATCATAAAGTCAATAGTTATCAATATTTGTGGTGATGTGACTAGGAACTCTAAATTTTGTAAATAAACAATGAAACAAAATTATATAATGCTTAAAAAAATATTTTAATCATTAAATATTTTAAATAAACAATGAAACAATATTATAATGCTTAAATGGTGGAAACAATGTAAGGAAATGAAAAAATAAGAAAGAAAAAAGATAATTAGGAGAGGTTAAATGAATGGCTCTCCATGATTGAAACATCAGTTTAAAACCTTAACCATGAAGAAGTCAAAAGTGAAAAAAGGAAATATAAAGAAGCAAAACATTGTTTTAAGAAATAACTAACCAATTAGAAAATAAATTAAATAAAATTAAAATAAAATAAAATGTGAGTTTCTTTTTTTATTTTGCAATAAGTTGGGAGATAAGATATTTTTCATTAAAATTTAGAATTAATTTTGCAAAATATTTATTAATAAATGTTTGTCTCTAAAACTTAGAATTAATTTCGCAAAAAAATTATTACATTTTAAATTTTAAATTTTCTAAATTAAAGAAAAACAAAAAAAAATCTCCCTTCACATTTAATTAAAGTTAGTTGTTAATGATTCAATAAAAAAATATGATAACATATGTGATTATATATAATTTCAATTTTTTAAATGCTTTCAAACCATTGGAGGTGGATAAGCCAAAGTCACATATCATGGATGTACATATTACATATAATTTCAAATTTTAAAGATTAATATGTATGTAGAGTTATGTAAAGTCACACTATTATGAGTGGGTGGATAATACATATAATTTTAATTTTTGAATATTATTTGAAATGATTGGCTAATGAGGAAAATGTAGATATAAAGTTAAAAAAAAAAATTATCACCTGAATTTTATGATATTATAAAGAGAGAATTTTTGGTGAAAACAATTAAGAAAACAAAGAAATATGTTTTTGAAGATTTTGATAATAAGACTAGTCACTTGACGATCACTTATTGATGTTTATCCTAAATACATATCCACAATTGTATGGACACATACCTGTATGAATCAAGTCAACCCTTTAGATGCGCTCGTGACAATCCAAATTCATCCTTAATTTCCATTAATAACTCCTTTCTTGACTACTTTATGAATACTAAACCCTATAATGGCATCTTTAATCCAAATTATTTAACACCTCTTCTCCCCTTATAGGTTCTATTAATCCTCCCCTTTCCTCTCTTAGACCCCCCTTGCCCTCTTCCAAACCATGTCCTTCAATTGTAATAAATTTGTCCTCACTAGATATTCACCCATCCACTATCCAACTTCCTGAAAAAGGATTCAACATTGTCACTGCCCCTCATTGTATTCCCATGGAAGATATTATTTTCTCTATTAAATCCATAATGCATCATCTTCCCATACACAACGCTGAAGAGATTCAACAGAGTGTGGCAGGGTTATTTGTTACATGAAACTTCCTAAACCAAACCTATCCAGAGAGGAATTTCATTCCCTTAAACAACTTAATGATAACCCCAATGTAATTATTTTAAAATCCAATAAGGGAAATGTTACTATTGTTATGAATACCTTTGAATACAAATCTAAACTTCAAGGCCTTCTTTCATCTTCTTTATATAAACCTCTCTCCAAGAATCTAATCAATGCCATCACTAGAATAGTCACCAAAGCCATTAAATATTCCTCCTTGGACCCTTCTATTTAGAATCATCTTATTCCTTATAACCCTTAAAATCAGAAGATTTATGGGAAACACAAAATCCATAAAAAATAAGAAATCCGTCTTAGACCTATAGTAAGAGCTATAGGATCCCCCACTTATGCCTTGGCTCATTTTCTTGCTAATAAACTTCAATCATTCATAGGAAAAACTCCCTCATTTATTAAATATTTTTATGACTTCATTCAAAAAACTCGGAATCTTCACCTTAATGAACAAGACATCATGGTTAGTTTTGATGTTGTCTCCTTCTTCACCAAAACACTTGTTCATGAAGCCCTAGACCTCATCTCCAAACTTGTTGACCCAGAAACCCTTAACTTAATTGAAATCTGTCTCTCCTCTACTTTCTTCACCTTAAAAGGAAAATTCTATGAACAAAAAAAAGGTACATCAATGGGGTCATCCTTATGCTTAGTGGTTGCTAACATTTTTATGGAACATTTTAAGGTTTTATCCTTAAACAAGTTCCATCTAAAGATCAAATGTTGGTTTTGGTTCATCAATGATACCTTCGTCATTTGGCCTAATGACCATTCTTCCCTGAATTTCTTCTTTGAACACATTACCAACATTTCTCCCCACATTTAATTCACTATAGAAATCCAAAAGAAAAACTCTCTTCCTTTCTTGGATGTTTTCGTCTATCGTCAACTTGATTGTCATGCCCATGTCATTATTTTAATAATAATAATAATAATAATAATAATAAAGAATTATATTAATAACAAAGTAAAATATGTGAAAATTTTATCTTACTCATAGGGTGACCATACATATCCCATAAAATGTCAACCTTCTTGTTGAAAGAGGAGGAAATGATAATCATAAAACAATTGGTATTGAGATAGTCACATGACACTCATAGTTGAGTTATCTTGGGCTAATAAACTTAACCAAGTAGATCCCTGCACTAAATGAATATTTTTATGATAATTCATGCATTAGATGTGATAGTTAGTATTCTTGGTATAAAATTAGTGGCTCGATTTTGTTGATGAATCATAATAAGAATTACTTTGTATGTATCATGTGTTCATAATGTTATGTTATCTTAAGAATCTATGATATTTATATATGATGTTATGTGGTTCCATTTAATTATGTTGATGAAAGGCTATGTATTTGATAAAGATATGTTCAGGTTACATTTGTATCACCCGATGTGATGACATCATGTAATTACATAAAATTATTTTATGATAAGATGTTTTATGATGTCATATGTGAGCTTGTGGCAATGAAAATGATGTTGTATTTTCATGATGACATGCGAGAGTTAGAAAGTGGATTCTTTCTATAATATGTTGATATTATGATTATAACTAATGCATTGGTTACATGTTGTGAGGTGATGATTGTCAGGTTATTCACCAATGTACCAAGAGGGTCAATTTATTTAATGATCTTGTGGGATCCCATAACCACAAAGGAAAAAATTAGACGTAACAAATTATGGGATGGGGACAACTCAATAAACTAATTATGCTAGTGATTCCCATGCCTTGTAATGGAATTGTGATTTCAAAGTCCTGAAGAAGGGATATAGTGTTGCTCGCCTATGGTGTTATGGGATTGGACTTTGATGTTTGGGGATTGTACCTGGTAGTTGTGGAGGGAGTTGAGGTTATATGTTAAGTACCAAAGATCTAAATAATAAATCACCACAAAATATATCGAAGAAATCTCACTTTATTATATGATAACCCTTAAGGTAGGGTAACATCATTCAATCAATCCTTTTAAGGAAGGGATCCATGCTTGATCACTTTCATCTTCGTGGGGGAAACCTCCTAATGATCTATGATCCAAATAAAATACTTCTCAACATGCCCATTACATTGTTTGAACCCATTTTTATAATACTACCTACCACTTACGAACATTTTGTGGGAGGAACCTTCTAGTAGGTGGAACCTTTTAGTAAGCCCTCTTACATTTAATGTGTTCACACTAGACCTTATTTACTAAAATTGGCCTCCATACATAAAAAATCATCTCTATTATTATTCACCTTGGCCACCTCCATCGGTACCCCATATTATTCCCCTATCTACACTACATTCCATACCCCTTAATAAAGCATTGTCCTCAATGCTTGTTATGAGGAAGTGAAACCATGTACTAGGGTCCCATGGATACGTGTGGATCATAATGTTGAAGTAGGATGGAGAACCAAGGTCCCATGTAAATGCTTTCCACCATGTTGAAGTAGTCAAAAATTCATTGTAAAATTGGATCTCATGTCCAAGTGCTCATGTGAACTCCTCGTTGAAGATATCAAAACTCAATAGACAATTGAAAATGGTGCTCCAAATATCTACATTTCTCATGCAGATCCAAATATCTATATCCATCCAAAAAATTATCCACTAGTACTAAAGGATAAAAAAAATGAAAAATAATATTTCTCGAAGGTTGTCAACTTCTCTCCCTAATGTTCTCTACATAAGCTGGAGTAGAGTCATCAAATAGAAGATGAAATTAGATGTCATACTAGAAATGGAAACTATGTATATACCAATCATCAAAATCGTCCTCGAAATCATACCAAGTATATATTTATTGATTATAATATGCAGTGATGACCTCCATAATATATCTCTCCTCTGATTTAGCTAATTTCCCTTTAAGATTATGACAAATTTCCTTGATGTCTTCCAGATAATCTCTTATGCTTCAGGGATGATTTTAGGGGATAAATTTCGCTCATAGGCTAATTTTCCATGGTTTTTCCAAAAAAGAGATTCGTTATTTTAAAAATGATTCGCCCAAATTCTATAGGATAAAATTATTTTACCTTAAAAATCACCAAAAGTTTATAAAAACTATATAAAATCCTTAGAAATTTGAATATTTTTACAAAAAAATCACCAACCATTTAAATTTGGCATATGAAGGATTAGTAATATTTGCGAAGGTTTCTACATTTTAAAATAAATTTCCATCCTTAAAATCATCCCTGATGCTCATAATACCTCAGAGTATTGGAGAGAAAAAGTTTTCAATGCATGAAATATCCATCGAAATCACCCTATATAATATGCTAAAAGAAATACCCGAGAAATCATCTATCCAATGGTATTTATTTGGAAACAATCCAAGCACCTTTTCAAAAGTTATGATCTCTACAGTCTCACAGTTGTCATGAAAAAAATGTAAAATTTTGTTGATTTTAAATCAATTATATCTTCACTTCCAGAGCTCTGATTCAGATGATATTCTTTTTAAATGGGATAATTTTGTGAGAGGAACTCATATATGCAATCGTTTTAGGAAAATCTGGCACCCGTTGCAACAAAAAAATTGTAAAATCGCATGGTTGTTCTCGTACAAACCCTGAAAATTTGTTGATTTTAAATCAACAATATCTTGGCCTCCCAAACATTGATTCAAATGATTTTTTCAAAGTATTTTTTTTCCAAGAGAAACTCAAATATATAACTATTTTAATCAAATTCTAGACATAGAACGCTATAGGAATTAACCTAAGTGTCGCATCTCTCTTTTTCTTCTTGTTTGGAAACCTACAAAATAGAAAAAAAAATCCCTTTTTTCGTGGCCAAAGAAAGTGCTATGATACAACTTGTTAAGTACCAATTATTTGAATAATATATCACTACACAAGATATAGAAGAAATCCCACTTTATTATATGATAAACCTTAGGGTAAGCAAACACCAAACAAATGATCCTTTTAATGAAGGGATCCACTCCTAATCGCTTGCCTCTTTGAGGGGGAAACCTCCTAATGAGCTATGCTCCAAATACAATACTTACCAACATGTCCACTACATTGTTTGAAACCCTTTTTATAATACTACCTACCACCTAAGAACATTCTAGAGGATGAACCTTCTAGTAATCCCTATTACATTCAATGTGTTCACACTAGGCCATATTGACTAAAAGTGGTCTCTATAGATAACAATACATATCTACTATTATTCCCCTTGGCTACCTTCCTAGGTACCCCATATTTTTCCCCCATCTACACTACATCATCCTTTTGATATGCCTAGTGTATGTGGATATTGATCCATATGCCTACTTAGGTATATGAGGTATTTATCCTTGGGGATCTTGATAGACTAGGAGGATTTAATCCTGGTTCTGAAAGTTGGGAAGTAAAGCTAGAAAGTACTTGTGCTTCCCTGGTGTTGTGATTCCTGGTGTGATCACTTGGGTGGATTTATATTAGTTCAACAGAGGGTGATTAGGAAGATATGGAGATATAATTAAAAAAGTATAAGAAATATAATCAACATTAACTTCAGGAAGAAGTTCCTTGAAAGGAGGGAGTATGTCATGCCCCATATTATTATTAAATAAAAAATAATAAGAATTTAAGAATAATAATAATAATAAATTTAATAAAGATGCATAATAATTACCATAAAGGGATCATAATAAATATTGTTTTGATGAAGTTCCTATTGGAACTATTGTCATTGATGTCAAAGGATTTACAACATTATAATACACACAATATTTCCAAGATTAATTTATATATATAGGTTTACAAGTATATTAAAAAAAGGGGTGCATGTGAAAACATAAAAAGTGAAATGGTGGTTTCAAACCCATGGGTTTGGGGTATTTTCCCATGGTATTGGGAATTAATTATTTAATTAATAGACATGTCCCTTCATAAAGGGTTATGAAAAATTATAAAAAGAGAAAGTGTGTGGGTGAAAAATGTAGCAACATTTCAAGAAGTGGATGAGCAAAGATTGAATATCATTCCAAAAGGGAAGAGTTGCAAAATCAGTTTCAGGTCAGCTTGCCATTTTCACGATAACTTATTTTCTAGGACGTTTAAGACATTTGAATTTTGAGGATATAGAGGAGAAATATTGGTGTACATGTGGTAAATATTTTAGATGTTGGTTTTCTATACGTTCAAAGATATTCCATGTGGAATTTATTGTTCTTGAATGGCACTGAAATCAATTTCAAATAGGTCATATTGGAACTTTTACTATAACTTAGTTTCTGGGATGTTTCAGGCATGGAAATTTTGCAGAGATAGAGGAGAAATATTGGTGCACATGTGGTAAAAGTTTCATATGGTGTTTTGCTACATTTTTCAGAGATATTCCCTATGGAAGTTAGGATTCTTGAATGTTCCTGAAATTAGTTTCAAATAGGTCAATTTGGCATTTTCACTGTAACTTCTTTTTTGGGACTCTTCAAACTGTGAAATTTGTAAAGAATAGAGGAAAATATAGAAGTAACCTAGGTACATATTTTATGTGTTGGTTTTTCGTACTTTTTGAGATATGCTCTATGGAATTTAGGGTTCATGAATGCTCCTGAAGTCAATTTAAAATAGGTCAGTCTGACATTTTCACTATAACTTATTTTCTGAGATTCTTTAGATTGTGAAATATTTATATCACATAGAATACATATAAAAGTACGCCAAGTAAAAATTTTAGATATTTGTTCACTATACTCTCTAAGATATGCTCTCTAGAAGTTAAAGTTTCTTAATGGTCATGCGATCAATTTCAAATAGGTTAGTTTTGAATTTTCACTATAAATTATTTTTTGGGACTCTTCAGACTATGAAAATTTTACAGAAGAGAGGAGACAGAAAAAAGTAACTCAGGTAAGACTTTGAGAATCAAATTTTCAAAATTGGATACATTGCATGCTATACAATTTTGTTCTTGGGAAGAGGCCCAAAACAATAAGCTTTCCAATTTTTCCATTTGGAAATTTAAATTTTGGTGAGGCTTGGTAAAGTCAAAATTAGTGGGAAGACCTGGTAAAGGTAGAAGTAGTGAGTAGACTTGGTAAAATTTGAAGCAACGAGCAGACCTACTAAAGGAATAAATAACAAGCAAAATCAGTGAAGGTTGGTGCAACTCAGAGATTGGTGTCTCTTGCTAAGTTGGTGCTTAAAGGTGGGGATTGGTGTCTCTAGTAGATTGGTTTCTATGAATATATATAATATATTTGTGTCTCTTTATTAGTTTTTTCTTAGTGGTGGGATTGGTGTCTCCAGTAGATTAGTGTCTATGAAATTATGTAAGAGATTGGTGTCTATTACTAAGTTGGTGCTTAGTCGTGGGGATTGGTGTCTCTAGTAGATTGGTATGTAAGAAGATATTTAAGAGTAAGATGGTTCCTACCAAGATTTGTACCAGTGGGGATTGGTGTCTCTAGTATGTTGGTGCCTACAGAGAATTATAAAGAGAAATTTTGTTGTTTTCTCCCAAAAGGGTTTCCATGTAAATATTGTGTTCCATGTTCTTTTGTTAATATATCTCATATGTGATTGTTTTATTATGGTTGATGAAAGTTTGAAAAAAATAAAAGTCGTATTGTGATGATTCACCTCCCCTCTCAGTATAAGTGTGTTCTCAATAATTGGTACTAGATTGGTTTTTTTTGGAAACAATCTAACCACTAGAAGGTAGATCTTAGAAGCACACATGATTGGTTAGGAAAGTTTCTCTACAAACATAGCTCCATTGTTTGATGGAAAAAAAATTATGTATTTTGGATCAGAAGGATGTCAACATATCTAATGTTCATTGGGTTTGATATTTGTAAATCATTCATGGCTAGTTATACAACCCCAACAAATCCACCAACAAATGCGACCAACAATAATCGTAGTAATCAAGATTTTATGAGAAGAACAAAATGAATACAAATTAATTAAAATATTCTTAACATAGAATAATAGAGATACAATAAAATTGGTTTTATATTCAATAAGGAAACAAGATGAAACTGTAAAATGCAGCAGAAAACAAGCTTGCTGGAATGGTGGAGGCTTATCTCTGAGAAGAGATGTGATGACTGCACTCATTCACAAGAAGATGATTTTAAAATGAGGCTCCAAAGGCCTTTATATCATAAATAAAATCCAAAAACCTAACCCCGAAAGAGGAAAATCCAATAGTTTTGTGGACCCCGTTTTGGGTAGTTTGGTGTATCAACTTCCTGGGGGTGTAACTTTGGCATACGATCTCCGTTTGGGGCGCACGATAGCTTGTTGGAAAGGTATCGTCGAGGATATTCATTTAGGGGGATAAATTAGAGCCTTCAACTTTCATTGAGAATATCTATCCCAAAAAACCTTCATTTAGGCCCTCAAAATGGCCCAGGAAGTTTAAAAATGCTAAAAATAGTAAATTACCAAAATTGCCAGGATTGTTTTTTGAGCCAATTGGAAAGGGTGGGTGGCCACCGAGATCCACCTATATCAATCCTCCATCCTTAGGAAGTAATGGTATCAATTGTGTCAAGTGCTTGAGGGAGAGGGAAAAGCGTTTGTTGAATCTACATCTTGATCATCTTCTTGCCTTGTTGGAGAAGTTGTGTTCCTTATCTTGTTGAAGGTTGTCACGAACCTGTGGCTAGAAGGGTTGGAACCTTTTAACCAATTTGGCTACATGATATTCTTGTGTGTTGAAGGAATATTTACACTTTGCTACAATCTTGTTGACCTGCTTTTGTTGGATATAAGGTGCTTGGGTCGAGGTTGTAGCAGTTGTAGTATCCTTCTGTTCACCTTTTGAACAGATTGTGAAGAAGATGAATTTCTTAGTATGAGATACTACCTTGTGGAACTATTTAGGTGGAATAGTAGTCAGAACTACCTCTGGTATTCTGTAGAGATGACCCTCCAAAGAAACAATGACACTGCGAGTTCGAGACTCATAAACAACATGGTGCTTGCACATATATGGTTGGCCCAAGAGAACATCAGAGACATCTAGTGGGGCAACATCACATAATATCTCATCCTTGAAGGGTTGGATGTCGTATGAAAATCGAAATTGTTGGATAACATAGAGATCTCATCCTTAGCGAAGCCACCCAATGTTGTATGGTTGCGGGTGTGGTGTTGTCGAAAATCCCAACCGCTTGATGACCTCTACTGAGATGATGTTCTTATGGATTCCTCTATAAACAATAAAATGTAGCGGGATCCCCTTTAACCACATCTGTGAATGAAAAACGTGCTCCCCCTCTTCAAGACCTATTGGTTCTTTTGGTTGAATTGTTGTGGTTGCAACAATGGCAGTGGGGTTTGCGTCGATGATCTTTCTTTTACCATTATTTTCAAAATTAGATTCTGAATTAGGGTTCAACACCTTGTCTTTGATCTTGACCACCAATGATTGTTTTGAGCCACATTCATCGGTGTTGTGCTAGGGGTTTTTGTAGAAATCACACCATTTTCTGGTGTCCTTCTTTGTCTTCCCGTGACCCTTCTTTTCCTATGGCTTGGACTGGTTTTCGAGAAACTATTTGTTAGGGTTGTCTTTATCATACTTTGGTTTTTTCATATTTGCAGACCCAAACTCCCATTTTTTTTGGTGCTTAAATTTCTTCTTGATTTTAACAACATATCGATAAACAACACCGAGTGATGATATGTCCAGAAAATCCATTTCACTTTGGATGTATCTGTGTAGAGTCCCACGATATTTCAGAACCAAATTGCATTCAGATTCTTTGATACCCATCTTGGTGCGCAAGGTATGGAAGGTATTGGTGAAATCTGGAACTGCTTGGCCCCTCTCTTACCGCAATGTGGTCCATGTCATGTACTGGTCCTCATAGTTTCCAACAGGGTAATACTGTTATTTTATCATGTCCACAAAACAATCCCAAGTGGGCTCAACCCTATATATTCCAGACTCCTCTGTGGAACTTTTCTCCTAGTAAGTTTCCCACTAATGTTTGACATGGGGGAGATCCTTAAGGAGTGTGAAGGTGATCTTTTCCATGTTAGAAAATTTATGAATAGAGAAATAACCTTCTAGCAGATTTAACCATTTTTCTAAGGCATCCGCATTTGTTTGTCCTTCAAATATGGGAATATCAAAATTAACTTGTACCTTGAAATGAGATGTACTTCCAAAGTGGTCGCTTGATGAAGACGTGCCTATTGTTATCAACAGACATTGAAGGATGTTGGAAAAAATCTCCATCATTTCATTCCTCTGTCACGTGAGAGCTTGCTCAAGCAACAGATAAATAGAATCGCTTGCTCTATCATTTTTATTTTCTTCCTCCATGGAGGGTTTCTTGGATGTGCGAGAGCAATTGTCTTCAAGAGAGACAAGCTCGAGACCCAACTTGCTATACTCAGACCTCGTTGGGGACATGCACTGAAAAATGATCAAGAGTAAGTTTCGCTGATACCACTGATCCATATTTTATGAGCATAATGAAATGAATACGGATTATTAAAATATGCTTAAAACAGAATAACAGAGATGCAGTAAAATTGGTTTTCTATTCAATAACGAAATAAGTTGAAACTGTAAAATGCAATGGAAAACAAGCTTGTTGGAATGGTAGTGGCTTATCTTTGAGAAGATATGTGACAGATGCGCTCATTCGCAAGAAGATGATTTTACAATGAGGATCCAAAGGTATTTTTATAATAAATAAAATCCAAAACTCTAACACCGAAAGATGAAAAGCCAACTGTTTTGTGGACCCCATTTTGGGTAGTTTGGTGTATCAACTTCTTGGGGGTGTAACTTTGGCATACGATCTTCGTTTGGGGCGCACAATAGCTCGTTGGAAAGGTATCGCCGAGGAGATTCTTTTAGGGGGATAAATTAGATCCTTTGGCTATCATTGAGAATATATATCCCAAAAAATCATCATTTAGGCCCTCAAAATGGCCCCAGAAATTAAAAACTGCTAAAAATAGTAAATTACCAAATTACCAGAAAATTGTTTTGAGCCAGTTGGAAAAGGTGGGTGTCCATCAATATCCACCTGGATGATGTAGTGAATATAATGAAAAATAAATGAATTCCATCTTGTGCAGTTTATCAAAATATGAGTTTGTCAAGGTAATGAATTGTAAAACAGAAAAGGAAATATGGGACAATATTCAAAATATCTATGAAGATGATGAAAAAGTTAAGGTAACAAAGCTCCAAACTCATAGAAGATAGTTCAAGAGTTTGAAAATGATAGACAAATAAAATGTTGCAGCTCATCTCCTCTATGTGGATGAAATTGTCAAAACCATTATAGCACTTGGTGAAACGGTTTAAGAATCGATGATTGTACAAAAGGTGTTAAGGTCACTCCCCTTAAGATTTGATGCCAAATTTTCTTTCATTGAAGAAATAAATGATAACAATGGATGAATTGCATGGGATCCTCATGGTTTACGAAATGAGGATAGAGAAAGAAAATCCATCAAATAAATAATCATCCCTTAAATCCTCAAATAAAACACTGAATAGATAACACAAATCAAGTGATATCTTAGACAATGAATCAAATGCATAGGAAACACATTTTGTGAGAAAACTCAAAAAGGGACTTGGAAAATACAAATGAAATCTTCCTTTTAAATGATTTAATTTTGGAAAAGTAGGACATTTTGTGATCCAAGTGGATATTGGTGGCCACCCAACTTTTCCAAGTGGCTCATCTTGGCAGTTTTCCAGTTTGGCAATTTTTTTCTAGTTTTCAGGTCTTGAACTTCCGAGGTCGTTTTGAGGCCCTAAACAACATTTTTAGGGATCAACATAGTCAAACTTTATACGAAGTCAAAATTTGGTAGCATAATGTGTATTCCTTGGATAGACCTTTCAAACGAGCTATCATGCACCTAAAATGAATATCGTATGCACAAGTTATGACCCCGAGAAGTTGATGTACCAACTTACCCCAACGGGGCCCACATGACTTTTGGCACTTCATCTCTTAGGGTTAGATTTTTGTATGTATAGAGCTTTTTAATTTATGTTTATTGTAAAAGGGATTCCAAATCCTCATCGTAATCATATTCTTGCGAATGAGTGCAATCGTCACATCTTTTCTTAAAGATAAGTCACCACCATTCTAGCAAGCTTGTTTTCATTCTGCATTTTACAGTTTCATCATATTTATTTATTCAATAGAATCGAGTTTTATTGTATCTATATTATTGTTCCTTTTGTATCTATGTTAATAATAATAATAATCTGTGTTCATTTCATTCTACTAAAAAAATATGTATCAGTGGTATCAGAGCGGTCTACTCCTTGTCGTTCTTAGTGCATGTCCCTGACAAGGTTAGGGTACAAAGTGTTGGGTATCGAGCTTGTTTCTCTTGGGGAAACAAATTCTCACATGCCCAAGAAACCTTCCATGGTGGGAAAAAATAAAGATGATGGGACAGGAGATCCTTTCAAACCGTTTCTCAAGGAATACCTCACGCAATTGAGGAACAAGATGATGGATAATTTTACGCCAATCCTTCGGCGGCTACCAATACGTGACACATATTCCTCGAGTGGAAGCATCGCCCCCTTCAAGGTGAATATCAACTTTGATATTCCTATATTTGAAGGTCAGATAGACGTAGATGTTGTGGACAAATGGTTGAATCTACTAGAAAGGTATTTTTCTATCCATAACTTTTCAAATAGAGAAAAGATTACTTTTGTTCTCTTCAAAGTCATTCCCCATGTCAAAGATTGGTGGGAGACATTATGTGAGAAAAAGGAAATAGAGAAACCATCATTATTATAGTCTCACTCACCTAGGAATCCTTCGAGGATGCTATTAAACAACAATACTACCATATTGGAAGTTATGATGACCTGTATACAAAATGGACCACATTGTGACAGGAAAGGGACCAAGCAATGACAAAGTTCACAAATATCTTCCATACCGTGTGCACCAAGTTGGGTATCAAATATTATGAGTGACATCTGGTGCTCAATTATTGTGGTGGTCTTCATAGATACATCCAGGAAGAAATGTAGTTTTTGGACATCTCATCCTTGGGTGCAGCCTATCGATATGCCATTAAAATCAAGCAAAAGATTAAACAAAAGATGTGGTAGTTTGGGTCTTGAAACCCCACACAATAGAAGAAAGTAAAGGAAATCCCCAACCCGCAGAAAAAAGGGAAGAGAAAATATGGAAAGCCTTAGGAAAACGACTCTAAGTCGTAAAAGAAGGACAATGGAAATACGAAGAAAGATACCGGGAAGTGGTGTGACTTCCATAATAGCCTCTAGTATAACATTGTTAATTTCTGCTCAAAGAAGTAATTGGTGGCTAAGGGGAAATCCTATGAACCAGATGCAGGTTACAACTCTGAGTCAAAACCAGGAAAAGGGAGACGAATCATTGATGTGGAACCTGATGAGCCAGAGGAAGGAAAGTGCCTCTTTCATTCATAGATGTGGGTGAAAGGAACCCCAGTGCACTTCATCATTGATAGCGGTATCGAGAATAACCTCATCTCAGCGGAGGTCATCAAGAAGATAGCCCTACCAACATTGTTGCACCCACAACCCTACACAATTGGATGGCTCCGCTAAAGAAGCGATCTTCATGTTAGATAACAATGTTTCCTTCCATAGGCATTACGCCCTTCAAAGATGAGGTATTGTGTGATGTTTCTCCCCTTGAAGTTTTTGATGTTCTTTTGGGTCAACCTTATTTATTGAAACATCATGTTGTATATGAGTCTATGCCTCACAATGTTATTATTACTTTGAACATTAAGTTTTACAGGATACCCAAGGTAGTCCCACCTAATTCCATTTCCTTTATCTATGCCAAGCAATGTAGGAAGCTCATCTCTCAAATCGATAAGTTTATCTTCTTCATAATTCACTCTCAGAGTGAGAGAAAGATTACATCCACATCTAGAGCCTCCATGATTGACCTCTCCATGCAGTAGAAGAAAGTGGATAAGGTCATGGAAGAACAAAAAGACATATTCTCCTCACCTACTAGGGTACCACTGGATGGATATCAAGCGTCAGATCCAAGAAATTCTCCACAAGGTGAACATCCGACCCAACTCATCACCTTGTGGAAGCCCAATCGTGCTAGTACAGAAGAAATATGGGACCTGATAACTTTGCATTGATTATCAGGCCCAAAATAAAATCACAGTCTGGAACCGATACTCGATTCCATGAATCAACGATCTCCTTTATCAGTTCAAGGGGGCCAAATACTTCAGTAATATTGATATGAAGTTTGTCTACTATTAGGTCCCAATAAAGCAAACAGATGTATAGAAGACTTCCTTCAAGTAGAAGGAAGGTCTTTTTGAATGGCTAGTCATGCCCTTTGGTTTGAAAAATTCCCCAACAACTTTCATGAGGATGATGGACGATATCTTGTGGCCTTTCAAAAATTCTATTATAGTGGTGTATTTGGATGACATACTCATCTACAACAAGACTTAGGTAGAGAACTTGCATCATATTTAGTAGGTTCTGTACACCCTGTGACAACACAAGCTATATGCCAACTTGGAAAAACATTCCTTCGACATGGACATGGTCCAATTCCTAGGCTATGTTGTTGATGAACATGGTGTACATGTGGATCCAGCCAAGATCTAGTTCATTCATGACTGACCAGCCCCAACCACACTCACTGATCTTCAGAGATTCTTATGCCTTTCCAATTTCTATCGTAGGTTCATGTTGGCATTCTACCATATTGTATGGGCCCTCGGCAAAGTAACCAGGGGTGGTGTTAAGGAAAAGTTTGTGTGGGGTCTGTCCCAACAAAAAGAGTTGGATGATTTGAAGCAATGCTTATGCTCATCCCAAGTGCTTCTATTACCTGACCTACAAAATCCCTTTGATATTGAGACAGATGCTTCATACTATGATGTGGGCATAGTTCACACTCAACACGACCACCTTGTGGCCTATCATAGTGAGAGACTATCATATGTCATCCGTAAGTACCCTACTTATGACAAAGAAATATACTATATTGTGAAGTCCTATCGCATGTGGAGGTTTACATTCTCGAGAAAGAGACAGTCATCCAAACTAATCATAAGTCGTTGAAATTCATGAAAACACAAGGAAAATTGCAGAATGACCACCATCAGAAGTGGTCCACATACTTGCAACAATTCCACCTCAACACAAAGTATAAGATAAGAAGTACCAACTAGATCATTGATTTCCTCAGTCGACCTCCACTCGCGACACTCACCATGGCGCTATACTCTTGCGGCCATGATAACTATAGATAGCCCCATCTCTATGAAAAACAACATGACTTCTCCATAACCTATTAGATGTTGGGTGCAAACACAATTGTCACTAATTTCCATCTTCAGGATGAGTTTTTATTCCATCTAGGCCATCTCTACATTCCATCAAGCGATAAATCGAATATGATCTGGGAATCCCACTACAGTCAGGTGGCAGGACACTTTGACGTAGAGAAGACAGTGGAAGTGTTTTAGCAACATTTTTACTGCACAAAACTCTGACAGGATGTCAGTAAGTATATCGGGTTTTTCACTACCTACGTTATTACCAAACCGACCACTAAGAAAAAATGCCTATACACCCCTTTTCCTAATCCTAATAGGCCCTAGGAATCCATCTCCATGGACTAAATTTCAGACCTTCCATCCATCAAGTGGGGAAATGATTGTGTTTTTGTGGTGGTTGATCGCTTCTCCAAGATGGGGATTCCGGTTTCCTACAAGAAGAGAATCACAGTGGAGGGACACTACCAAGCTCTTCTTTGAATGAGTGTGGGTACATTTTGGGATCCCACAAACCATTATCTTAGATTGGGAAAATCGTCTCCTCAACACATTATGTTTGAGCCTCTGGTCACTGTTGGACACCAAGCTCACTAAATCCATTGCCTTCCACCCCCAGACAGATCGTCAAACTGAGTTCTTCAACCAGATGATTGTGCATATTCTGGGCATGTACAATTCCAAGAACCCCCACACATCGGATTAGATTCTTCCCTACGTTCAACACGATCACAACAGATCCATACATAGCTCAACTGAACATATCCCCTTTTAGGTGGGCTTGGGATTTTAACCATTGGGTCCCATGGATGTTACACTACCCCTTGCAGCCACCCAAGTAGAATCATCCCATGCTTCAAATGAATCTGACAAAGTCACATGGTTCATTGAGCGTATCCAACACATCCACCAACAAGTTCAGGATATTTTACAGAATTCCAATGCCAAGTACAAGAAAAACCATGATCAACACCGGGTGCCACACAAGTTTCAAGTGGGCGACAAAGTTTGGTTGAACTTACAGAAAGAACACCTTAAAAGGACCCATCAGAAGCTTAGTACACTTTGTTATGGCTCTTACACCATCACTAAGGCTATGGGAGACAATTATTTTGAGCTCAACATTCCCCCCTTCCTTGGCTTTCACCCAATGTTCAATGTAGATCTTCTTTGGCCATATTTTCCAGTATTATTGGACACCTCAAAGATAGTAGAACATTTGACACAGAAAGAGCTCAACCATGAATGCATGGAATAGGATTCCATTGATCATATCATGGATACATCGGTTAATGGAACTCACTAGCAGAGGATCCATCTTTATCGAGTTGTCAAAGCAAGGTAGCTCCTACACCAAGGCAAGTGGCTCACCCGGGGCCAAATTCAACAGAAATTTTCTCCTCTGATGGGGGAAATCAACGAAATTGATACCATTTATTACGAAGGGGGGAGGATTTATCTAGGTGGATATTATTGGCCACCCATCTATTCCAATTGATTCATCTTGGAAGTTTTCCAGTTTGTCATTTTGTTTCTTGATTTCGAGTCCTGAACTTCCAGGGCCATTTTGAGGCCCTAAAAAAAACTTTTAGGGCTTGTCAAAGTCTAAATGTATGCAAGTTAGAGTTTGATGGCATAATGTGTAGTCCTTGGATTCCAATGGGCTATCGTGTACCTAAAAAAAGATCGTATGTAAAAGTTATGACCCAGGGAAGTTGATGTACTAACTTACCCCAACGGGGTCCACATGACTTTTGGCGCTTCATCTCCTAGAGTTAGGTTTTTGGATGTCTAGGGTTTTGAAATTCACGTTTATTGTAAAAAATATTTCAGAGCCTCATTGTAATAATATTCTTGCGAATGAGCGTAGCCATCACATCTCTTCTCATAGATAAGCCACCACCATTCTAGCAAGCTTGTTTTCAATCTTCATTTTACATTTTCAACATATTTCTTTATTGAATAGAAGCCAATTTTACTGTATCTATGTTATTTTTCCTTGTGTCTATGTGTTAATATTAATAATAATTTGTGTTCATTTCATTCTGCTCATAACATCCGAATCATTTTGTTGATAAGTGTCCATATGCAAAGGATGAAAGTACTCATGATGAAGAATACCATAACAAAATGAAAGGGAGAAAACATCATCAAAAAAAAAGAAACCACAAATAGGACAAGCATGGAAAGAAAAATAACTCTTATAATAAGAAGAAGAGTCTCCACTCAAAAGGGGTTAGTGATTCGTTTGAGGAAATGAGTGAAAGAAGTTTCAATAATGATAGAGAAGAAACTCTCCTTATGACAGTCAAATCAAAGATTGATGAGGGCAAAGGGAAAGAAACGATGGTTTTAGAAGAGGAAAATACCAAAATAGATGGGAAAATGGATCTTGAAGAATAACTCATGTGTTCCTTAAGAGAAAGAAAGAATCTTAGGAAAAATAATTTGAAACAAAAGGAGAAGATGCAAAAATAAGAAGAAGAGGATTATGATTCAAAAGCTAAAATGTTATATATCCTTGAAGAAACAAAAAATATTGTCATGAACCTAAAGGTTCAATTCGAATACGCAAGAAGGATGGAAGAAGTGGTGAGAATCTAGCTAAATAAAAAGGAAGAAAACTGTGAAGAGCTAGAATATGAAATTGTTTCCTTAAGAAAGGAGTTGGAGAAACCAACTATTAAGTTGAATAAAATCTTGAATCTTGAAAAGCGTACTGACACATTAGACAGAATCATCGATTTTGAAAGTCTCCATTCATTAAGATTGGTCTTAGATATGATTGTTTTGTTTCCTCCCTGCCTACACCTAGCCTTGATACAACCATAGAAGTTTTATTTGTTGATTGTACTAAAGATATTGATGAGTTGCATGTTCCTCATATGCCATAATTTGAGAATGTTATTACAGATGACAATGTTGTTGATATGCCGAGTTGTTCTACTCCTGTAAGTGAACCTAACCCTAATCCCACTTCTTCTGATAAGTCAACACAAAAATATGTTCCCTATCAACAAAGTTACCAACTTAATGAGAACAATGACCTCAAAACGAGAATTCTGGCCCAAAAAACCCATGTTTTTGCATAAAAAACATCAAAATCAACCTCCAAATCAAAAAGTGATGCTACCGGTAGCACCATTTTTTAAAACGGGGTCAAAATTACAACATTTTTCAAACATGGCCTTCAAACCTTAGACAGTAGCTTAGAAAAACCTTAAAATCAGCACCTAAAAACAAAAAAGATGTTTTTGATTTTTTTTCTTTTTTCTTTTCAAAATGTTAAATTTTGAGATCATTTGAAATCATATTTTTATCACTTGGTACCATTAAAACCAAAACCTCAAAATCAAACATCAAATTGAAAAGTACTACTACCGGTAGCACCAATTCTAAAATTGGGGTATTAAAGTGAGACATTTTTATAATGTGGTAAAAGAACTCATCATTACTGTAAACAAAATTATAAAAATAACCCTTAAATGTTTATATTTTAAATTTTATCATCACGCAAAGCACAAGGTAATACATAATGCCATGAAAATATCACAATATACTTTAAAAATTCAACGTCACTTTTTAAATAGTTTCTTAAAATTATTGTTATATTGACCATATTCAAAACATACGAGCTAAGAAATTTTATTATATTATCCATAATAAAAAAAAATATCATTCATAAAACATAACAAAAGATTCATATCTTCATGTAAGATCATATGTAAGTTCAATGCTCTTTTTTAGTTACCATACAAACATCATATGGATAAAAAATTCTTAAAATGTTCCATACACTTATTTAGATTGACTCATGGTTTCTGAAATACCATCAGAGTCTACATTGTC